>SEYY01001918.1:0-26070 GCA_009176605.1 Armadillidium nasatum | reverse complement strand
CCGCATCCGCATCCGCATCCGCACTTTCGAAAATTCAACATCCGCATCCGCATCCGCACTTCTCCAAAATTCAACATCCGCATCCGCATCCGCATCCGCAAATTGGAAAATATGACATCCGATCCATCACTATATATATATATATATATATATATATATATATATATATATATATATATATATATATATATATATATATATATATATATATATATATATATATATATATATATATATATATATATATATATATATATTATAAGAAAGTTTTAGCATGATTTTTTGTTAAGTTGTTAATTTTTTAAAATAATGATTAATAAATGCTATATATATTTTTTTATTATTATTATTTTAGAATGAAATAACTGCGGCTGGTAAAGAAAACAGTCAAAACAATTCGTCGTTATTTCAAACTTGTAATCTAGAGTCTGCCCTTGAAGCTCTTACGAAATACGACAGTAAAAGAGAAGAGTTTTTAAAATTACAGTAAGATCTATTAGAGAATGAATGATATAATAGAGATCAGATCTTTTGTATCTTGAAAATATTCTTTGTCTTTTGAGTTTGAAAATCTGGTTTAAAACATAGAAATTAAGTTTTGATTTTGAAAAATACATATACAACACACTTATTTTTCTTAATCTCTAATTTTTATTTTATATTTTTACCCTTTCAGGAAAGGTCAGTCTGATAAAAGGGTTTCATGTCGCTGCTTCAAATTCTACCTTAGACCTTTTCCAGATATTTTTAACGAAATATTTTTGACCTCTCTGGCCTTTCCATTTATTCAACTTCTTCCTCATGGTGTCTTTTGGATATGCTACCACGGCACCAAAAAGGGTTATCTTAAGAGTGAATACTAGTAGGTCAAATTAAGATTGTTTGAAACAATTGTTGTTAAAAATAAGTTACAATTATAAATAGAAAAATATTCTTGAATACAATTATAAAAATATTGCTTAGCTCATTGGTAATATATGTTAACAATGAGGAAATTAGACTTAACATAATATATACTTGCAAAAACAAAAACAAAAATTTTATTAAACAATTTCAATAATATTTTTTAAAAAATTTATTTATTTATTTGTTTTACGAACTCGAAGTATTGCCTAGTTTTATTGATGAAAAGTCACTAAAGGATTTTAGGTTTTCTACATGATATCTTATCTAAGGGGAGGAGGGGGGGAAGAGAGAGTGGAAAATTCAATTCTTGAATAGCATCATTGTGGATTGGAGGACGAAAGAAATATTTATTTGGGTGAAATGTTCAAGTAAGGATATAGTAATAATAGTAGGAGTTATTAAATTGTTAGGTTAGAATTTTTTTTTTTTTTTTTTTTTTTTTTTTTTTTAGTAAAAGATGAGTTAATAAGAGTTTTGATTAAGTGGGACCCAATAAGAAAGTACATTGAAAATTAATAGATTGTTATAGTAACAATTGTTTAGTAGTGATTTAAAAAATTTGAGTTATAAATATTGTTTTGCAGAATAGGTGATCATCATCGTCAATTAGGGGAAAAGAATGTTATGAAGTTATAATAGTATTAATACCTTTTTTTTGTTGTAGATGTTGAAACTGTTGCTGGACGAAAAATTACATGTGTCATCCAGCTTGATATATCAAATTAGTATTTAGTACTTAAAGCAGTTGAGTAAGTGTGGTACTAGAAAAACTTATCTTTTATTTTATTACTTTTAATTGCTTCCTAGTCTTATGGCTTCGGGTTTAAGTGAAATTGTGTCTGACGAAAAATTTTTTGAAATCGGTGAAGACAAGAGATATCGGAAGACATTTCATAAAGATATGAATAAGGCTATCGATAAACTAGTAAAATTATATGGCATATCATCAACTGTTAAAAGTCTTAGCGTACATTTAAGAAGGTTGTTACTGAGGAATCACAACAAGGAGGAGTTTGAGGATAATCCATTTGTGGTAAGTGTAAATGCTTCGTGATAAGATAATATTCTTTTCATTCATTTCAGAATTGTTTTGATTTTTTTTTTTATATCAAAAGTTCACATCTCACGGGCATTGCCCTATTCGAGGAGAGGAACTTTTCTAGGTAGTATATACCTAGGATCCCGAAGTGGGATCGAACCGGCGCCCTCAAGCACGTGAGTCAATCACTTTACCGTTTGAGCCACGGTAAACTATTATTATTAAAATTATTATTGTGTTATAATTTGTGATGGGACGATTAAGAATTTTCGGACGATAACGATTATAGTAAACTTGACGATGACGATGAAAAGTATTAAAAAATTTCATTATTTTAATATATTTAACAATTTTTATAATAAGAAAGAATTGTCTTTATTCTTTATTCAAATGTGTCAACTACATGCAGTTTTAATATATAGTATACTAGTATCTTGAGAAGATTGATTTTAAAAATTTTAATATGTAAAGAACTTGGACAGATATGCAAAATTTTAATACTTTAAATCTAGAAGTCTTAAATTGTGATGTACAAACATAATCTTTCTCCAGTTTCTAGGGTAATTCTTGTAGATTATATTTGGCCCTTACTACTAATGGAGCAGAGATACTTATAAGGCGATATTTGTAAACTAATTGGCAGAAAATTGACAATGATAATGATTGAGAAAAAGTATGCCGATTTTGCCGATGACGATTAATCGTCCCATCACTAGTTATAATATTATAACACTCAAGTTAAATAAGTTGCGTAAATCATTTATTTCTTCATTAGTAAACGAAAAAAATCAGCTGTTTACTTTGAATTTAAACTTTATTAATTCAAAACATTTTAACAAAATAATAATCTTTATTTAAGCTTTTATTTTATTGTATTGTGAACTGTTTTCTACACTTCATCTCTCTATATAATTCAGTATACACCTTATATCTCGATTTCTTTTGAAACACAACCATATGTAAGCATATAGAATAATTTAAGGTATTTTCTTCTGGTTAAAAGTGCTTTACAACAGCAGGAACCTAATGAGAGAAGGAAACAGCACATTCAGGCCCTGTAGCATTGTGCTACTGTATTTATTTTATTTATTTATTTCATATTTATTTTGCAATAAATATTCTTTTTTTTAGAAATATGTGAAAACTGGTGTTGTTAATCTCCCTAAAGCAAGTAAAATTGAACTTCGTGGTACAAAAATCCCGCTCCCCATTAAAGACATAACACCAAAATATCTTCCGAAATATTATTCTAAAATGGTGAAAAAGTATTGGGGTTCAAAAAGGAAGAAAAGAAAGCGGAGTTCTGATGCGGTAAGTTTATTATTATTTTTTTTATTTTTTTTTTTCACCATACCCCAGGTAGGACTTTCGTCCTGTCAGTAGGATATTCCGAGGAAGATCCTTGGGTTTCTTGGGCCCACGGCGGATACCGCTGGCTTGGCCAGGCCTATCGCGGATGCCGGAGATTATTAGTTATAACAGCTGGCTTTTCTTTCACTTTACCGCTGAACCACTTTTTACTTTTTTTTTATTATTATTATTATTAAATTTTAATAAAATTTCTTATTAAATAATAGTTGTAGAAGATGAACTGAAGAATGAGCAACAATGGGCTATGGTAGAAAGATGCCTATTTTTTCTTATATCGACTTCAGACTTATTAATATTTCAGCCATAAAAATAAAAATCATACTATTGAAGGGTTGATGGAAACTCTTGTTTTAAAAAGTAAATTGTCTTAATCGTGTTATAGGCTGTCTTAAATCCGTGGGTGTTATACTGATGATAGCATCCTTCACATGGGTTTCCTTCAATCTCCCTTGTCAATTGAAAGTAGTTGATAGAAGTTAGCTTATTTTTTTATTTTATTTTACTTGTTACTTATAATAATCATTTATGATTACCACTTATTACTTGTTTCTTCTACCAGCTACCTGCAATTGCTCAGTTTATACTAATTTTTGATCATTAATCTTTTTAGCTATAAGACTGAAAAATTCTATCAGTTTCCTTTAAAACTTTGAATGTTAATTTTTATATTAAAGCAATAATTGACAATGATGGTTTGCAGGTATTGCAAAGAAATTAGAGTATGCTAATATATAAGTAGGTAAATTTTGTAGGAAGTGGGTACCTCGCATCCTTGGCCTACTTAATTCAATTCTAGACATAGTTATACGCGAAAGATTATAAAACATACATTCCCTTGACAACAGCTGAGTTCCTTCTGAGTCAAAAGACCCTACGCCCTTGTTTGGTGCATTGGTTGAAATAGTTTGAATCAATTTGAGAATGAATAATATGAAAAGGAAGATATTCTTTGACTTCTGATTTAAGACAAGTCCTAATTAGGCCGAAAATATAGTTCAGAGGCTTGTTATATAATGGCAGCTTTGAACAGCTCCATAGATTGGTTGAAATATTCAGAAATTTTCGTAAGTGTTTGTATCTGAAAAGATTGGAGCAGAAGGAGATACTATGAAATGATATGATAGTATCACAATTTGTGGTACGCATTCTCTACTTTTATCTAATCAATATCAGTGAGAACATTGTGTAGTTGATGCGGCTTTATGATGTTCTCTTTGCCATAAGTAACACATCAAAACATTTGACCAGTCGAAAAAGTCATACCGTTCTCACCTTTGTTAACTAGAGAACTTATCTTCGAAATTTCAGAAGAGAGTTTGTTTGTTTCGTGTGTAGTATGTTTTGAATTAAATTTGGGAAATATTTGATTGACTGATCGTTATTATCCGAGACTTTTTTTTATATACATTGAGAAATATGAAATTTTCAGAGTAAATAGAATTGGACGAGTTATTTCTTTTATTTATGGTATTTTCTGTATACTCAACTATTAAATCTCTTGGTACTTCATTGTGTAGCTATACAAATTGGGTATGTTTTGCCCAATTGGTTAAGTCTATAAAAAAATATCTTAAATAAAAGTTGTGTACCCATTCCTTTTCAGTTCTCTTCTGACGATGAAGCAACGTTCACTTTGCCAGAAGTCGTTGAAAAAGATGAATTAGACCAAAGAGAATCCGTAAAGTCAGAGTTAAAAGAAATTGAGTTTGTATCCGTATTAGAAGATGATTCGATCAAGAATGATGTTATAAAATCCGAAAATGTGACACAGATTGGGAAGAGGTCAAATGATCATCCAAAAGTAAGATTTATTTTCTATTATTTCTCTTTATTCATGCTAGAAATTAGATGTTTATAAGAAAAGTAAGTATTAATTTTCATTTATTATTAATTTTGATTATTGTTAGTATTATTATTAAGGGCAGCCTACACTTAACGATTAACGATTGATCTGTTAAATCGTTGTATGTGGACGGAAAAACAGACGATTTACTTGACCTGAAAAAGGTTACACGGTCTCCCAAAAAAGTTAGATGAGCTCTGCCATCAGTGTTTATGAAACAGAAAAGTTTGAGTTGTGAACAGTCTTCCATTTTCTTGAGGCCTTCACCAGTCTTATAATCCGAGTAGAGTGAAGGTAAATGTTAGTGTTTTGTAATTTTTAAAATTCATTAAAACAAGATGTCTGACACGCTCCAACACTCCTATGACTTCTTCATGCAGTCCTTCAAACTCTGCAGAAGGATCCTTGCTTACGGGAAGTAAAATAAAAAAACTGTTGCAACTTAGACAAGGAAAATAAAGTATAGATCATTTTTGTAAAAAATTAAGAAATGAATTCTGGCAATAACCAAAGAGATAAAAATAGATTATATATATATATATATATATATATATATATATATATAATATATATATATATATATATATATATATATATATATATATATATATATAATATATATATATATATATATATATATATATATATATTAAAATCCTAAAGTGTGACAATTCTATCAGAAATATTAAAATGGAATAAAAGTTTGAATAAATGTTTAAGTGATATTATACCGTCATTAAAAGTTTAATAAACCAACAAAATAAATATTGGAGTCGATTCAATGTAAAGATGAAAATTGACTTTCTTCTTTAAAGTTGAAATATTAGATTCATTGATGTAAAAAACAGTCATTGTTAAACAAATGATTGAAATAGTAACTTTTTAATTAAAGATCTTAAGTACCTAGTAAGTGTAAATAGTTTAAAGACTAGATTTTGTATATATATATATATATATATATATATATATATATATATATATATATATATATATATATATATATATATATATATATATATATATATATATATATATATATATATATATATATATATATATTATATATATATAATCATTGGTAAAGCTGGTGATTGTTCAAGTAATTTTGAATTATACTTTATTCATGTAAATTCATAATTTAATATATATGTTGCCACCTATAGTTAGTATAATTCTGATCTTTCCTACTGTTCAGTCCATTGGTACCGTAGATTCTGAGGAGGGGGTTAGTTGAGCTTCCTACTTGGCAAGTATATTAAAATAATTGACTAACTAATAAGGTATATATATATATATATATATATATATATATATATATATATATATATATATATATATATATATATATATATATATATATATATATATATATATATATATATATATATATATATATATTTTATGATAACCTTCTCATGACACTTAATAGATTCTTCATTTTCAAGGTAGTTCTTGAATGCATCTTCTAGAACTCGATCTTGTATTCCATGCAGAAGGGTGTACATTAATTCTGGGTTACAAGTTTACAACTTTTTCCCCAACTCAACTGAGCCATCTTTCTTATTTTCCCAGTCTAGTACATCAGGAGGTGAATAGTTTTGGGTATTCTTAGAAAATTGTAAAGTAAACAGAATCAGTATTTTTACATCTAATTTGTTTACCGTTATGTGGAACACAAAATCTAGATATTTTTACTCCAAAAGTGTTTACAATTACACATCGAGCCCTTGATTTATTGTTTCTCTGGTAAGGTTCAAGAAATCGGGAAAAATCTCAAATATTTCTTTGCTAAACGTATGAAGAGTATCTGTCAGAGTTTATAACTTTTTCGTTTCAGAATTTTTAGGTTATCTATAAGCTTGACGAAAATCTTAAGTGTTTGAAATATCTTTCCATTGAAACACCCTTCCATTTGTTCCTACATGACTATAGATAAATTTGCAGTTATTCTTGAGAGTAACTATGAGTACTGTATTACAAGTGTTTGTATACTTGAAGTGGAAGAATCAGCAAACGGCGTTTACCATCAATAGCTCCAAGACAAAGAACAGCATACTGCCTACCTCCTTTTGAATCAAATTTTCACTTTTTAATATATATATATATATATATATATATATATATATATATATATATATATATATATATATATATATATATATATATATATATATATATATATATATATCAGGCATTTTTTTTTCTTTTCTTTTTTTTATAGAAAGTTGAAGTGAAAATGTGTGATGAAAAGAAACAGAATTTACCAGAGTCCGATACCTCGCTCCTTTCCACTCCATCAAGACCAAATGAAATTAAGAAATTCTAAAATTGTTTTCAAGGCGTAACTCGTGTTCCTCTTCCTCTGAACTTTCCACAAGAAAAAGGAAGCAACGAGACATTGAAAACGATATTAAGGCAGGTAATGAACTGGAACTAGTTGGGGAAAGATTAAAATCCTTTAAATCGGAAGATTGCTTTGATGTTTTCGGGAAACACATCGCTCATAAACTACGTCGTCTTAAGGACCATCAAAACATCTTAGCACAGAAACTAATAAATGATGTTCTATTCGAGGCCGAAATGGAGGCCTTAACGAATGATTTTAAAGTGCTAAATTGCAAAGAATATAGAGGACCTTTTTTATGAGGAGGAACTAGTGTCACTTCAGGATTATATCATTTTATGACAGAAGAATTTCTGTATCACCCTCAGGGTCGTCTGATTAGCAACGATGAGAAGTGGTTAATCCCAGTAGTACAAGTACCAATGCTCAATTTGAAAGTTCTGGTTCTGTATGCCGTCGTCATTATTGCTCTAATTTGGAAGTTAACCAGATTGAATATCTCTCAATGTAATGAAACAAATAAATGATTTTATTTTATATATTTACCTATTTTTATAATATTTAATGTCGATCGAGGAGAATTATTTATTTTATTTAATTTTTGTTAAAGTAAAATAAAACTAAAATCTTTAAATGTTGTGCAGTTTAACTTACCTCAAGACACTCCCCTTCCAGAACTTAGGTTTTAGATTTAATGCTGACTTAACGATTGCTCTAATATAATTGAGGATTCAAGATCTATAAAGTTGTTTCTGTATAGTAAGAAATCTTGTAGTATGTAACTTATTTTATCTATATTACTCAAAAAAAAAAGTAGTTTCAAATAGATATTTGTATTTATACACAAATAATTGCGCTAATTATTAGGCTCATTAATCTAGAAGCAAATTCAATTTACGCTCAAACCTTTTTTTTTTTTTCCTGCTCACAATAATTAAGGAAAAATTTAAAAATGTTTCCTCTTTCATTGTCCTCCATTTAACTAAATTTAAAAAAATTTACGGATAAAATGGAATAGTGCTGACACGAGAATTTGAAACCTTTTACTTACAGTTTTAAAAGATTAATAATAATAAGGCAGTTTACAATTAACAATTTCATTATTGTTTACAACTAGTATAATTCATTATGACCGTTATTAGAACATATCTCGATATATAAATCATTTTAAAATCTCTATGAAACGAACAAGTGGAACCAGTTTTATAGGTATGAAATTTGATAACTATATTATAAATAAAATAATGAATAATCTCTGAAGAACAATTATGATAAATTAAGACTCAGCAAATAGTGATATTAAAAGGCTGTTCAACAATGAAGAAAAACGTACAATGAAGCGGACCCCCCAAAAAAAAATCAGGATTTACATCCAGCTGCAGCGAGAATTTCAAGAAACTTGATTTTCGTGGTACGCTCAGATGTAAACAGATATCAGCTGACTTAAATGTAAACATTTGATTTAATCAATTAATTTAATATTATAATAAAAAAATATGGAAAAGGATGAGACATATGGAGCAAACACAATATTTAAAAGACTGGGAGATCCATTAAAATTATTCGAACCACTAAAATAAATATATAATTTACATCATTTAAAACATTAATGATTATAAATTGGAAAAAAAAAAAAAGGCAATAATTTTTATGAAAATATTTTATTTATATATTATATATATATATATATATATATATATATATATATATATATATATATATATATATATATATATATATATATATATATATATATAAATATATATATTATATATATATATATATATATATATATATATATATATATATATATATATATATATCGAAATGAGTCAATATAACTTTCATATTCAGACTAAGTATTTCATTTATTTATTTATTGAATATGTTATCGAACGGCACTCCCACCTCTATTATGTAGCATTTTCGTTCCGTTTTGTCTTTGATCACTATGTCAGGTCTATTGTGGGCTACTCTGATGTCTGTTGGAATCGGGCAGTCATACAAGATCAGAGCCTGGTTGTTTTCTACTATTTCAGGAGGGTTATGTTTCCAGTAATTTGGGGCTTCTGTTGTTATGTTGTATTTTCTGCACAGTTTAAAATGAATTATTTTGCATATAGCATCGTGTCTATCAGTATATGTACCTCTGCTTAATAGGATTTCACATGCAGATAAAATATGAGGCACTGTTTCTGGATGTAATTGGCATATTCTGCATGCATCGGAAATATCTTCTCTTTCTATATGTTTTCTACGCCACCTCGTTCTTACTAATCCGTCTTGTGCTGCTCTTATCATTCTCTCTTCCTCTGCTTGTAAACCTCCTTTACAGAATATCTCCACTGATTTTTCCTTATCTATGTAAACTTCATCAATTATTTCTTTATATTCTTTTGCAATTACTTGTTGTTTCCATTGATTTATATGCTTTGCCTTTCGTTTCTCTTCAAATTTATCTTTAACAATTCTGATCTTTTCTTTCTGTGTTTTTTCTTCCCACCTTTCACTTCGTTCTACGTTTATTTGGTACATATTCAAGTAATCATCTTTCTTTTTAATTAATGAACTTATTGCTGGTTTTATTCTTTCATGATCATGTACCCACTGAAGATATTTATTTTCTGTGTTTTCTAAGTATTGCCCTAATCCAATTATTTCTCTTTTATATATGTAGTCAATTTCCACCAAGCCCCATGCCTCCTTCTTTGCGTTCGGTATACATTCTTGATAGTATTTGTCCTTTGTATATCATTTTATTGGGCATTCAACATTTTCCTTGTGGCAATGTCTAATTTGTTTAGATCTTCTTGAAACCAGTCTATGATGCCACTACTATAAAGGATTACAGGTATGGCCAATGTTTTAATAGCTTCTACTTTATTTCTTGCATTTAGCTCTGATCTCAATATTGCTTTTGTTCTCTTTAAGTATTCCTTTCCAAGTTTCTCCTTCATTAATTTATGTTCAACCTTTTCTGATTCTTCTACTCCTAAATATTTATACGTTTTTTCCTGTTCTAATTGCCTGATTGTGATCTCTTCTATTGTGATGTTTTCACTTTCTATTCTCCTTCCCTTCTTAAGCGTGAGGAATGCACACTTTTCCAATCCAAATTCCATACATATGTCTTTGGAAAACTTTTTAACCACTTCAATTTGTTTGGTGATTTCTTGCCTGTTTGGAGCGTATAACTTCAGATCATCCATATAAAATAGATGAGAAATTATTTTGGCGCTTTTCTCACTTCGTGGATTCACCCTGTATCCATTTTGTAAATTGTTTATTAGGTTGCTTAATGGGTTGATGGCTAAAATGAAGAGCAATGGCGACAGCGAATCTCCTTGAAAGATCCCTCTTTTTATATTAATTTTATTAATTTCAATTGCTCCTTTTTCATGCTTTAGTTTTAAATTAACCTTCCACTGTTTCATTCCTTCTTTTACAAAATTGACTATTTTATCACTTACTTTATAGATTTTCAACACTTCTAATATCCAGCTATGAGGAACACTATCATATGCTTTTTTATAGTCGATCCAGGCCATGCTTAGGTGTTTCTGATTCTTCCAGCTATTTTCAAGTATCATTTTGTTTATTAATAATTGGTCCTTTGTACCCATACTATTTCTGATGCATCCTTTCTGTTCTTCATTTATGATATTGTTATTTTCTATGTGGCTATATATTCTGGATGCTATTATTGCTGTTAGGGTTTTGTACATAGTAGGCAAACATGTAATAGGTCTATAAGTTTGATGAGTTTTTGGTTTCTTTAGATTTTGGTATGAGGTTGGTGTCTCCTATGGTCATCCATTCTGGCATTGCCTCCCCTTCTTCCAGTAATTTATTTAGGCATTTTGTAAGGGGGACCATAAGTACTGTGACCTTCTTTAACCATATGTTCTGAACCTTGTCAGGTCCAGGGGCTTTCCAATTATTGAGTTTAATTAGTACTTCTTTTACTTCTCTCTGACTTATTTCTCTGCATTCCATTTCATTGATGTTATTTACTTGAGGACTATTTATTATCTGTTCTTTCCATTCTGTTACCCTGTTGTGCCGTTTCTCTTTTTCATAGATATTCTTCCAAAACCTCTCTATCTCTTCCTTTTTTGGAATTTCATTAACTTTAATTTCATCATTTCTCAGTTGTCTGTACAATCTTCCTGGATCTTGTTTGAACATTCGGTTTTGTTCTTTCTCTTTTTCATTTCGTTCATATCTTTTTAATCTTTTACTTTTTGCCATTAGACTTAATTTTCTTCTAGCGATCGCATGGACCAATTTATTGCCTTGTCTCACTCTTTCTCTTCTTATTATATTTTGTACTTGTCTTATTACTCTTTCAGATCTTAATTTATTCTGTTGAAACGACGTTAGGATGGAAATCTCCCTTCTTATTTTTAATATTTCTTTTTCCAATCTAAACTTCCATGGTTTGCATTTTTTCTTTCTTGTTCCTCCTGTCTCTTTCATGACTCCAACTCCCATGATATCTCCTATTGCCCTTCCAACTGCGTAATATAGTCTGTTGAGTTCTGTAATATCGCAATCGGATGGTAAAATTCTTGGTAGAACTCTGTTGGCTATTCCAATCTGCTTATTCATTTCAAAGTAATTATTTATTTTATTTATTCTTAATCTTTTACCCATTCCCTCATTTAAATCAATTTCTCTGTAGTGGGCTATTTTCTGTAACATCCCTTCGAGCTCTTCTCTTGTGTACTGGAACTGTTCATTTCTCCTTTCATTTCTTCTGGATTCATCGCTGTCGCTTTGCTCAATGTTTAAAGATTCCTGTGTTGAATCATGAAGTTCACTTACTGAACTCTCTTCATTACCCGGATTCCATAAGTTCATCCTCTGGTTTCTCTGTTATCCATACTCTGACTTCACTTACTGTTTCTGTTTCTTCTCCATCCTCCTCATCCTTTTCCGATGGCGGAGAGTTACAAGTAGAATATTTCTCCTTAACTTCATTTCTCTCCTCATTGCGTTTTCGGTTTTTGTTTGTCTTTGTTGTTTGTTCTTTCTTTTTCCTGTTTCCTTGGTACAATTCTCCTCTGTTTTCTTGTATCATCTGTATGATATCAGGTGTTATTTGGAGCTCAGTTTCCATTATTTCTCTTGCATGTTCTTTAATTTTTATTAGGTCTTCATTTGTTGGAAGTGTGGCTTTCTTTTTCTTATTCCCTTCTATTTTTCTCTCCTTATTGTAGTTTAAGATAGCTTGTTTTTGGTTAATCATTCTTTTCCTATCAATCTGGTTATATTTTTGCTTGAATCTATATTCCATGAAATCGTTTGAGCTGATTACTTTCTCTTTGACTACATATTCCCAGAATTCAGTTTTCTCTTTTTTTTCCGGGATGAGTTCTCCAATATAATGACACTCCATTAAATATTTATTTTTATCTGATGTCCACATCCAGTTCTTATCAGTGGGTGGGTTTGTGTGTTCTTCTGTCATGTTTGTCATCCTAATGTATTCCTCAACTTCCTCTTCAATCTGTTTCTTTCGCTTTTCTGTTTTTTTTCATAGGAACAGTCAGAACATTTAAATAATTTTACATTTGTGTGTGTAAGCATGTGTGTTTTTAAACTTCTTTTCTGATTACATTCATACGAACAGTCAGAACATTTAAATAATTTTATGTTTGCGTGCGTAAGCATGTGTCTTTTTAAGTGTCCTTTATGATTACATTCATAAGAACAGTCAGAACATTTAAATAATTTTACGTTTGTGTGTGTAAGCATGTGTGTTTTTAAGTTTCCTTTATGATTACATTCATAGGAACAGTGAGAACATTTAAATAATTTTAAGTTTGTGTGAGTCAACATGTGTGATTTTAAGTGTATTTTCTGCTTACACTCATAGGAGCAGTGAGAACATTTAAATAATTTTAAGTTTGTGTGAGTCAACATGTGTGTTTTTAAGTTTCCTTTAATGATTACTTTCATATGAGCAGTGAGAACATTTATACAACTTTATATTGCTGTGAATCAGCATATGATTTTTTAATACTTGATTTGAAATTGCATTCATAACTGCAATGAGCGCACTTAAACTTTCTTTTGTTGTGTGTTTTTAAATGAGTCTTCAACTCATCTTTGCTTTTAAAACTAAAATTACAATATTTGCAACTCAAATTTTCCACATGATACTTTTTTAATGCTTTGTTGATGCACTTCTGCTCTCTGAGGTTTGCTTTTTGAAGTACTTTTCACTTCCAAATCTTTTTCTCCTTCAGCAGCATTGATCATGAGAGTCTGCAAAACAAATGAAAAAGAAAAAGGTAGAAAAAAAATAAAGTATTTTTATTAAAGTAGTTTTCTATTCTTCCTTTTATTAATTTTTAGTTTTTATAAAAGTTTAGAAGAAAAATGGTATTGTATTTGTCACAAAGCGATAATTGTCAATTTTAGCGCGAAAATGACGTCACTAAGTTTTCTGAAGATACCTTCTGATATAATTAAATATTTAGATGTCAACAAACTGAATGTAAACAAACCCGTTTTTGTAGTCTCCATTTGTTTTACGACTTTTACGTGGAGTTTTATATAAATTCTTAATATTTATTTTAACGTTAAAATATAATGTAATTTTCAAAATTATTTATTTATAAATTTTTTTTTTTTTCATATAACTTTAAATAGAATTCTCGTACATAGGTACAGTATATCAGTATAATATTGGAAATTAATCTTTTATATTGGTTAAATTATATTATTTCTTTTACAAGTTAGGATACTCTTAAAATATTTCCAAAATCAGAATATTCATTTTTGGATGGCAACACTAAATTTATAAAAAACTGGATCTGTTTGGGAATTTGAATGGGAACCAATTTAAAAGGCCATTGATATATATTTATAGAATAATATAAATTCTTTATTTTAAAAAATGTATATCCAAATATGTTTTTAGAAACCTTTACTATTGTAGTTGACAAACTTTTATGTTGTTGGTGAGTAACCTTCTTTTATGTTAAATTTTATTGTTTTAACTTTGTGGGCTAAAATAATACACTAACTAGTTGGGTTCTAGATAATTATTTTTGTTCTTAAAATTTTGGTTGGGGAGTCACAGTAGTGATTTTAGCTCTTTTCTACCTAACAGAAAATCCACATAATAATTAAGCCTATTTGAAAACACTTCTTTCAGAACAACAACAACAACAACAACAATAATAATAATAATAATAATAATAATAATAATAATAATAATAATAATAAATTTATAAATATTTTACCATTAATTCCTTGTGACTAAACTTCTTGAGAAGCAGCAAAGGAAACTTTGAAGTCAAAATTTGTGCAAAAAATTCCTCTTCGTCTGATTCAAAATGTGCTTTTAAACCATTTTCATTTACTTTATTTAGCAACGAAGAAACATTTTTCACACTCATAAATTTCTATAAAAGAAATTGGATTAATAATAATAATAATATAATATAAAGAAAAGTAATCCATCCTGTTCTCTTAACCATCTGTTTCCAAGGTGAAAAAAATATAATAATACAAATGACTTAATAATAATAATAATTAGTGACTTAGAACATACCCTTACATGTTGAGTATCAAACTTCTTCATGATCACTGCAGAATTTTCTGATTTTATGACATTATTTTTGACCTTCTCTTCATTAAAGACAAATTCCAAATCGGATTCTCTTGGCTCTGACTTTATAAAAGAGGAATTTTCATCTAATTCTTTCTTTATACTTTCTGGTAAAGGGATGTTTGATTCATTGTGTGGAAAACTCTGAAATAAAATGAAAGGAATTGAATATATTATATATATATATATATATATATATATATATATATATATATATATATATATATATATATATATATATATATATATATATATATATATATATATATATATATATATATATATATATATAATAAAATATTTTATTATATTAGCCTTATTTGTAAGATATGATTTTCATTCTGATTAAATTTAAGTATTATTTAAAAGAGGAAGTTTAAAAAGTTCTCGACAACATTTCTTTTTATTTATTTTTTATATAATTTCTCTTCATGTTTATTTATCTTTATACAAAGTGTGACACTGTCTTCATTATTATTATTATTATTATTTATTACCTTTCGCTGTCCTATTGAAATTAAAGGAATAATACATTATTATTAATAATTTAGTTATTAAGCCATTTTAAATCATAAAAACTTGTAAAGAATTGCAATATTATATAACTTATCGTATTTTATAATCTAAACCTTTAAGTAAAGCTTAAATTTTACTATATTAATTTTTAAAGTATAAAGAGATAAATTAGTTACTGCTATGATTCCAAATTTAAACAAACTTTTATGTAATATTTATTTATGTTGTATTATTCATGTTTTCTGGTTTTATACAAGAAACTATAGAAGAATGATTAAAAGAAGATCAGCGAAGTATCCAAAAGTAAATATAAGACCAGCATATTTTTGAACAGAAGAGACCTTAGATCCCGAAAGATCTTGTCCTTTAACCGTGGTTAAGAGGACTAGAAGGGAACGGATTCGAGAATTCGTAATTGGCCGTGGCCAAACTGAGTGATGTTATGATAGTAACATCAAAGGAGGATGTTTTCTCCTTTGCTTAGTACACGAACTTTTTGAGCTCGTGTGGCTACAGGAACTTAGTAGGGACCGTGGTCCTTATATTGAAGATGTATCTTCAATTAAGTTGCCTAGAACCTTTCCCTTCGTCTCTAACAGATCCCCTTTACGTTATATGCCCCTATTATGTAAATTTATTAAATGTTTCAATATCCCTTATTATGTCAAATTTTAGCCTCCGAAGGTTGCTCGCTTATGCTTCTAATTTTCCATATTCTGTATATTATTGTAAATAAAATAGTATTAAATAGAATAATTGTTTTGTTTTTAACCACTTTGAAATTTCAGTCTCCCTTTTATTTTCATTTTGTAAACCGTTCTTTGTGATTTCCCCATTTTTTCACTATCTCATTGCCTCACAAAGTTACGATTATATATATATATATATATATATATATATATATATATATATATATATATATATATATATAGTATATATATATATATATATATATATATATATATATATATATATATATATATATATATATATATATATATATATATATATATATATATATATATATATATATATATATATATATATATATATATATATATATATATATATATATATATATATATATACACAAACTGGACGCGACTTTAATTTTTTTAGGTGCGACTTTGCCGCGGGACTTCGTGCGACTGCGACTTTGGGACTATTTTTGGCAACCTCAATGCTACTTTGCGACTGCTACTTTTCCCTGGTGCGTTTCCGCTAAATTATAAAGTAAACTTTAGCGCGATAACAAAAGCATGCTTTTAAAATGCAGAAAACACGTTTGTTCATTTTTATATTAAAACGCAGCCTAAACTAATATCTACAGGTCCTCTTCCTCCTATCCCATTTTCTCCTCCAGGAGGTCCATGTTTTATTTGAGGAACACAAACTCCTCAAAGTTGACCTCATCCAAAGAGTACCTCTTGGCCCTGAGTATGTCCCCGGCCGTGCTGAAGAGACGTTCCACATCTCCAGAGCTGGGAAGGGGGTATTGTAGTTTATGAATGAGTCTACCCAGACCTCCGTCTGCTGGTAGGAGAAAAGGGACCAGATAAGCTCGCCTTAGGACGTCCCTCACACACTGCTACTGGTTGGCCGGTCCTCTAGCAAACAACTTGTTGAAGAGGCCGGCGTCTGCTCTGGGGTTCTTGCACTTCTGGCCTGGCCAGGCTGACGCTTCTACTGCTTCTCCTTCCTGAGCTTGATGACAACCCTTAGCTCCCCAGTGATCCTGTCCCTGATCTTCTCCACCTTGTCAGCGGCAACGCTCTCCAAGGCTTTGAGGGTGAAGGCGGGGTGGAGGGTTATGGCCATAAGGAGGTGTCTATTCTGAAAGAGGCGGGCAAACCTCTTTTCATAGCCATAGAGGAGGGCTTGCACTAGGGGCCTTGCATACACCAGGTGGTCCTTCAGGCTCTGTTCCTCCAAGGATGGTCTTCATCAACCAAAGGGTAGGGGAAGAGGATGCCCACGTAGGCATTTTTCTCCCCCTGAAGCATTATTAAACTAATTTATATTAATTTACTTCCACTTTTCTCAATAAATTTTACAAGGAAAAAATAATAAAAGAACAAAATTAGTACAAATTGCTTATGCACACCCATGCTTTTAATAAGCAAGACTCCAAGCAACTAACTCTAAAGTTCTGAACTGACCAGAGTTATCAGTAGGCAAACAAAATAATCTCGTACAACACATTACTAAATTCTCGTACCGAATTGGAAAATCTCATACTGAATACACGCATATATATATATATATATATATATATATATATATATATATATATATATATATATATATATATATATATATATATATATATATATATATATATATATATATATATATATAAAAGTCAAGCTTAGGCAGTCTATTCGCAGTGTGTTAAAATATATATATGACGTAACCTAACCTGACCCAGGGTTAATGTTAAGAAGGAATGGCCGGGCTAACCTATGTAAAGGCATTGCCACCCTAACGTTATTTGTAGTACAAATTCTGCTTTGACTTCGATGATGCTTCTGTGTCCGCCGAAAGAGTGAGAGCCGTGATATCTGATGGGATGAGCACGTTCATTTCCTCTTCAACCAAATCTTTCTCTCCCCAAAATCCATGGTTTGATGGCGCCTGCTCTCATGCCATTCAGGAGAGAGACAGTGCGTATCGGGCGTGGGAAAACTCCTCTTCTCCTATCACTCTTTCTAATTTTCATTCAGCTCAGAATCATTGCAGGGATATACTTTGACAGGCCAAGCATGCTTTCACCAAAGGAAGTGCGCTGACCTTTTTGGTTCTCCTACTGATAAAAATTTCTATCCTCTTGGCAGCTTTTGCAAACCTTTCTTTCTTCCTCTTATTCGATCTGATGAATTTGTAGCTAACACTCCTACTGAAAAGGCCTGCTTTTTGAATCTCATTCTACCCTGGACGATTCCGGTATCCCTCCTCCTGCTACTTCTTCTCTCAGGTGTCCCATGTCTTTACCAGTGATTTCATATGATTTATGATCAGGTGCATGGGATCCTGAAATCTATGAATATAAGGGAGGCAAGTGGCCCAGATAGCATTTCCTCCTCGAGTTTTGAGGGTGTCGTCTTTTCAAGCTGACGCCTGTCCTTGTTCAACTCTACTCTCTATGACTTAATACTAATACTTTCCCTCATGTTGGAAGCGCGGATATGTTCAGCCGATCCCGAAAAAAGGAAACTTCTAACTATCGCCCTATTGCTCTTACTTGTATTCTATCTAAAGTCTTTGAAACTTTCCTCAACTCTCAATTCCTTGATCATTTGGAATCTCACTCCCTTCTCTCAGATCACCAGTATGGCTTTCGTTGCTCGAGGTCTACTGGAGACAATCTTTCCTTTCTTACTGATCTATAGTCTTCTGCTCTCAGGGACTATGAGGAGCCTTGTGTGGTGGCGCTTGTCATATCCAAGGCTTCTGACAAGGTATAACATGTTGCTGGTTTCTTAGCTCCCTTCATTTGGGTTTCCTCCTTCTCTTTGCTTATTCATGTCTAGTTTCCTCTCAAATCGCTCCATATCAGCACTTGTTGATGGAACGACTACTACTTCTTTCCCTATTAATTTCAACGGGGTTCTGTTCTATCTCCTACTTTATTCTTACTTTCCATCAACGACCCCCTCAGCTTTACTTCTAACTCTGTTCATTCTTATGACGACGACTCAACTCTCCATTCTTATACTTATTTCAAATCCACTCCCTCTTTTGCTTCTATAGTTGTTTCTCGTCTTCAACTTTCCGATCTGGATGAGATTTCCCGGGGGCCACCACAACCTTGAGAAATTCAACTCTTTGAAAACTCAACTTTTCACATCTCTCTCTCAAAAACACCTCCCAACTTTCCTATTTCCTTCGATGGCTCTCCCGTCTTACATGTGAACATAAATATTCTTGGTCTGAACATAAACAATAAATTATCTTAGAAACCTCATATCACAACGGTTGTTAAGGTAGCCTCTAAAAAGTTGGGGGATTTGTTCAGATTGCGAGAATTTATTTTTTCTGAACAGTTACTCCAATTATATAAGGGTCTTATCTGTCCTTGTATTGTGTACTGTTCTCACATTTGGGATTGTTTCGGTTCCACCCTTCTTTTAGATAAGGTGGAGTCTTACCGACATTCTAAAATCTCTCTATTCATTAAAAGTTATCTTACATCACTTTTTTTTTTTTTTTTTTTTTTAAAGTTCACATCTCATTTAGAGGTATATTCCACTGACTTAAACACTTGCACTATTCTAGGAGAGGAACTTTTCTAGGTAGTGTATACCTAGGATCCCCAAGTGGGATCGAACCGGCGCCCTCAAGCACGTGAGTCAATCACCCTACCGTTTGAGCCACTTGTACACCATCACAACAATTTTTCTTTTGTACTCACAGTTACAAACCTTTTCCACTAAGAAGAATTTGTGATTTGTCATTCTACAAAGTCTCATCTACTGTCTGACCTCAACTTTCCCTACTACACACATTCTTTCAAATTCTGAAAACCTCTTAGTCTTTATTTCTTTCTTTCCATACTCATATTCACTTACACACTTTCAAATGGAGTGTATCAACACATGACAGCACTCAAATTGATAAATTTATTAACAAGATATGGGCTTCACAGCCAATTTGAAAAATGGAAATAATTTGAATAATAAATAAATATTTAAATGGGAACAATTCATAATACAAAATTTTGTAAATAGGATAGGAAATATACTACAAACTCACAGTATTTCATATATATATATATATATATATATATATATATATATATATATATATATATATATATATATATATATATATATATAATATATAAATAATATATATATATATATATATATAATATATATATATATATATATATATATATATATATATATATATATATATATATATATATATATATATATATATATATATTATATATATATATATATATATATATATATATATATATATATATATATATATATATATTACCTGACAATTCTGAAAATAATCATATTCTGGAACTAATTCTTCTTTCTTTATTTCAATTTCTGATTTGATATTCATTTTTACTTTTATTTTAATAGAAATACCTTTAAATAATTAGCAATCTGTGAAGAAATAAAAATTTTAGTGACATTTTGAAATATTCTCATATTTCATATTTAACATTATTTTTTCACTTAATATGTTGAATGCCATTCTTATAGGAATTTATCCATTGCTAAATGTCAATATAATTTTATTGCATATAAAAATGAGAAAAAAATTCAGGAAATAAAAAGAAAGTAGTGATGTAAAAGGGATAAGGATAAAGTCAGATGTCTGGCCTTTTCACAAAGCTCCCATATAGAAGGGATCAATAGTTTACTGACTTAAACACTTGATATAAGTAGTATTAGGTCAGTATTGTTCTGTAAAAGTATTTATCTCATATTTTTAATTATTAATAGAATTAAATGTATTTTTCCTTTCAATAAACTTAATAATAAAAATAGCATTTTGGATTTCTGAATCATTTCTAAGACTGGAATCAGTTATAAGGATGTACTCATTCTGATTCTTGGACTACTTCGATATTTGACTCATTCTTAGCATTGGTTTATCCTAAAGTGTGAAATTAAATCATAATTTTGTAGCAAATTCTGATCTTGAAATCAAAACTTGATTAGAATCAAATTTAAACTTGAAATTTATTGAAAATTTCAAAGTTTGGAAATAAGTGTTTGAAATGTAGAAGTAAATTCATTCCATTTTGAATTTCAAAAATAATGATATTCAAGAGATTTTGAAAGTAAAATACTGATGCCTGTTAGTTATACTATATTATGCTAGCCATATATCAGTTTTTGAGAACTGTATATAAATTTTGATTAACACTGGGCATTCACCATTTAGAGGTATATTCCACTGAATTTTGAATTTCTGAAATTATATCCAGGAAGTTATAAGTTGCTTTTTAAGACATGTCTTTAGATCATATTATATTTGTATTATTAGCTGAAGTTCAATATTTTTAATAATAGGAGTTATGTATTTTAATATTTAAATTTCTTGTATTTTATAATTTTTAAATAATATTCAGGGAACTATGAGTACTAATAAACGAGGCCTATCATTTAATTAAGGTTTTAGTGATCTCAAATAATTAAGGCTATAGTGATCTCGAACAGCTGTAAAAATTCTTGATGTAATGTTTTTTTGAATGAAATACGTTCAAATTTAAAGGTAAATTTAACCAGTTTCATATTAGAAATAGATTTTTAAAGGATTATAGGATCTACTTTTCAAAGCCTGTCAGTCATTCAATTTTATAGTTACATTACTTAGGGTCTTGGTAATTATAGGAAATTATTAAACTAAGAAAAAAAAACTTATATGATGACTTACATTAACTGCATGGTCTCCATTTTTTATTTTTTTAAATATTTTTCAACTCCTGATTTCAGAAACAATCTTTGAACTTGAGACTCACTTCCATTTTAATCATAAATATTTCTTTATGTAATACTGCTCTCATTTTACTTTGGGGTTTTAATCTAGCTTTGACTCTGAACAAAATCATCTGACTACTTTAAATAAAAAATAAAATAAAAATTTGAAGGAACATTTCTAAAGCAGTATATACTGTAAAATTATAAGTTGTTCTTTTCCTATTTGAGACCCTTAGAAATCACAATCCTTTATAAAAAAAAAAAAAAAAAAATTAATTCATTAAATTCTTAAGCAGATTCAAAAATGATTTCAGGTATATATATATATATATATATATATATATATAATATATATATATATATATATATATATATATATATATATATATATATATATATATATATTATATATATATATATATATATATATATATATATATATATATATATATATATATATATATATATATATATATATATATATATATATATATATATATAATATATATATATATATATATATATATATACCGTCAAACGGGGGAAAATGGGTCAAAATCACCTTTTTTTTTTTTTTACTTTTTTTTGGCTTATTTAATCATTTATTTTATTTTTTTAGTACTTATATTATGGTACTATAACATGTAATGTAGTTTAAGGTGAAAATTTGTGAAAAACCTTATCCTATAATTTAAAAAAAAAAATTTATATTTCAGAAAATTTGTTAAAAATTTGAGGCCATTTTTTTTGTAAAACATTAAGATACTGGCGAGAGAAAATCGTAATACTTAGGAATATTTAGGCAAGAACATCCATTAATAACATCCCTAAGGTAAGCTATACTTAAATATAATTCAAATTCAGTGCGTGGTTTTAAGGAAAAACATTGATTATTACTCTGGGGTAAAATGGGTCACTCACTTTTTGAAATAATAATAGTTTTAGTAATGATTTTTTTTTAATTCTTCAACTTACAGATGCCACGTCACTATGAAAAGAAAGAGGGGACAAGAAGAATTATGTATAGGCAGGATGATATTGCCAGAGAAATGATTGATGTTCAAGATGTAGATCCTTGTAGATGTAGATGTTCAAGATGTAGATGTAGATTGATGTAGATCCTGGAAAAAGTGTGTCCTTGAAAGACATGCAAGATGCCTCTACATCAGGTACCAACTAGAGAGATACACCTCAAGAGGAGATTCAAGATCTGCCTGAACTTCCTGACTTAGAAGAAAGTTTTGATGAAACCATAAGAATTTAATATTGGTGACTGTTTTAGTAAAATTCCAGCAAGGAAAACTCAAACCATACTTCTATGTTGGAAAAGTACTAAGCCAAATTGATGATAAAGTAAAAGTAAAGTTTCTGCGAAAAGCTGAAAGAGGGAAGCATAATGAAAATGAGATCGCTTTTAAAGACCCAGAGAATGTAGATATATATGACATTGAGAAAGGTCAGATAATGAAGAAAATGATAATAAAGGACATTAGGAGAGGAGTTACATTTTTTAGAAATACCTGCAAAGGACTAACAGTAAGATAGAAAAGGACATTCATGAGTGACCCACTTTACCCCAATGCCATTTTTCAAAATAGGCATTTTTTATAAATTTTTTAAAAATAGTCAAAGTAGGTCATAGTTTATTTTTTTACATTTTTTATGTGTATAAAAGATGGAATTAAATTCGTGAATGGTTATTAAAACATTTGTATAGTACATTATTTTTTTACACCTACTTTTATATGAAAATTTTGAAAAAAGTGACCCATTTCCCCCCGTTTTACGGTATATATATATATTATATATATAAATTTCATTTAGGCTTATAATTTTAAAGTTGGTAGAAAGGTAGCTTATAATTTCATACTTCAACAATACAAAAATATCAAATTAATTGTGTTGACATTCTGTAATATGGCAAGTTGGGGAGATTATACTACAGAATTTTAAATTTAATCCTGCCCTCATTAAATATCTTAAATTGATTACCATAAATGGGTACTTGGTATGTCATGGTACAGTCCTCAAGGACGACTGTATATTCAATAATTCATCCCATATGGTTTAAATAGAGAGGTTTACAGCCTCCTACAATTACCACTTTTAAAATAATATTTTCATTTGAAAAAGAAAACATAACATATTAAATTATCAATATAAGTTGTATATTATGCATATCATTGTTATTTTATTACTGTATATCAAATTTGTATCATTTAACTATATTATTTCAAGATTATTTTGTTTATAATTTCAGTCACTATGGCTAAAAGATCAGCTTCAGCAGTATGGGGGTACATTGTAATATTTCAGGATAGACTCAAAATAGCAAAATGTAACATCTCTGCAGTAAGGAAATTAGAAGAGGACCTTCGTGTGCACCAAGTAAAATTTTTTCAACCAAATCTTTATTGGGGCATCTAAAATTAAAATACAAAGATGAACATTTACTAACAGAAGAGGAGCAATCAAAAGAAAAAGAAAATATTGAAAAAGCAAGAAGAAAAATCTTAATTTCCTTATATTTTGTTTGATTTAATCCACCATTTATAATAAGTTACCACTTTAACCCAGCAGGCAAACCCTGGTTTTCCCTGATTTTTAGCTGGAGCCCTATGGTACCTAATACTATACATGGATAGCACTTTTTAAATTTATTTTGTCTGCTAATTTGACCTATAATTAGTATACAGTAATATATACTATTTATATGATTATATTGGCCTATATTGATAAAAAGACCCGATACTCATTAAATATTGAAATGAAGTGAAAAACAAAAATTCAGTGAATAAGTACACTACTAATTACTCAAAGGGTCAAGTGTGCTGGGGGAAGAACCCCTATAGATAAATATTTTTCTGCCATGCATTTAACTAGAATTATCAAATTCAATATAGAAATCAATATATACCGTATATAAAATTCAGGCTTAGGTGGAGATTGTTTCTGAGTTTCGATATTTTTTATATCGATATTTTTTATGTCGATATTTTATTTTAATCGATATTTTCATACCTATAATTAGCCCTAGGCTACTATGTCGTGCAAACGTTCTTGTGTACGTTAGGTCTCTTTTACGGCAAATTCTTGTATAGGTTAGGCCTCTTTTTACGGCAATTTCGGTAGTTCAGGTTATGATAAGTCGAATTAGGTTCTGCTAGAAAAGTAAGTAATAATAATTGTGTATGTCTAGTAATAGTAACTGGCAACTCTCTTGTTTACGATAGGCTTCTCCGATATTTTCAAACCACTCTTTCATCCCGAAAGACCTTTCCACTTGTTCTCACTTCTTTGTTCGCATCGATGCTTATCGTCACCCTCTTCAGGCCCGCTACGAAGGTCCTTTCCAAGTCCTAACCGTCTCGAGAAAACTTTTCTCATTCAACAGCCTACTCGGACGGAGGTCGTCTCCATTGACAGATTGAAACCTGCATTTCTAGAAGCCAAACCTGACCCTCCGAACGATTTCATGAAAAAACACCACTCCAACACTTTGCATTCCGCTCACTCCGAAAGCTCCTTCTTCTCTTCAACCCTCTTCGGCACCCTCGTCCTCACCCACATCGATGTTTTTCCACCCTTCTGCAGATACTTCTCCTCTAGTCTACAGGTACAGGTTGGTCGCACAAGATCTGGGCTCTGGCCTAGGGATAGGGATGTTGCAAAAGTTTCGATATATATCGATATAAATACTTTTTTACGATAATATCGAAAAAATATTGATCATATTTTCAAACCCGATATATCGATATATCGATATTTTATCCTCAGTATCGAACCAACGATATTTTTTTTTTTACTTCTAGAAATTTTTAGTAGTTTTCTGCTCCTTTATAAAATAAAATTTAAATAAATATATATATATATATATATATATATATATATATATATATATATATATATATATATATATATATATATATAATATATATATATATATTATATATATATATATATATATATATATATATA
>SEYY01001917.1:12500-19193 GCA_009176605.1 Armadillidium nasatum | reverse complement strand
CTTTACTGCTTTACGGTGTATGGAACAATATGCAAAACAAACACATCAAATCAGTCATATTATGAGTCTACGTAGTGTCAGTAGAGATTTTTAAAGTTGTACACCACCTCTACTCAAAATACTTAATACATTTTCATTTTCTAAATTTCTCATTCCTTAGTGATCCACAACAATACTTGTGAGTTCCTAATAATATACCATCTAATTATTAATCTACGTATTAATACTAATCTAAAACCTCCTTTCTGCAGATTTATTGAAGACCTCTCCTATAGTATACAATAACTTTCCGGATGATATAAAAAATGAATGAGTAGTAAAATCGAATGTGCGCATATAATTTTTTTTTTTTTAAATTATCCAAATTCGTACTGAATTATTATTATTATTATTATTATTATTATTATTATTATTATTATTATTATTATTATTATTATTATTATATTATTAATACCCTTATTATCGTTACATTTTCTATATTTTTGCTTTTCTCTTGACGAATTAATATCAAAATAGGTTACTGTTATTAAAATAATTTATCATTATGATAATTACCATTTTCATGAGTAGCATTGTAACTTTTATTAATAATTGGTGTAATTCTTATAATAGAATTGTGTTACTGCAATCAATATAGTATCATTAGTATCAAATTCAACAGTATACATATATATAAAACGAAAATTATGTAATAATTCGATATTTCCTTGAATATATATATATATATATATATATATATATATATATATATATATATATATATATATATATATATATATATATAATATATATATATATATATATATATATATATATATATAATATAAATATAGGAGTGCAACCGATAAGCCGATTACCGATTATCGATTAATCGGCCGATTGCCGATTAATCGGTTTTTCATCAATGACACCTAATAAGTAATGAGTTATTATTAATTAATTAATAATAAATTATTACTTATTATTAATTTAAATTAATACTGAGAAAAAGCAGTTATCAACATTATTATTTATTGCTAATAACTATGCATGTTTTCATTATTAATGTAAATCCTTTTTATTGCTTACTTTTCAGAAATATAAAAAAATAAAAATTTAAAATTTTTAAAAAAAAAAAAAAAAGATTCTAGAATCTCGATTATAGAAATATAAATAATTAAATATTAATTACACTTTATAACGAAAGCAGTATGTCAACCAGTTATTATTGGAAGTATTTTGATGTTCATCCTAAGGATAACAGTAAATGTATTTGTAAATTATGTAAAGCCACCATATCAAGAGGTGGAAAATCTGCAAAAAGTTATACCACGTCAAATATGTTGAACCACATTAAGAAAATTCATTCAGATGAAGCAAAAGCTGAAACGGATAAGCTGAAAAGGCAATATGATTGGTCACAGCCAAGTACTTCAGAAGCAAGTTGCAGCAACTATGAGCCTCCAAAAAAGTTCAACCAACTATACAATCAGTTTTAGAAAAGAGTAAAATTTTGGAATATTAACGATCACAAGTCCCAAGAAATACATTATTTGATAGGAGAAATGATAGCTGTTGATATTCAACCATATTCTTTAACATCTGACATTGGATTCCAAAGGCTTATTGCAAAACTCTGTCCTAATTACAAAATTCCATCAAGAAAATATTTCACAGACAAAATAATCCTGGATATATTTATGAAAATAAAAGCAAAAATTCAGACATCGCTCGATGAAATTAGCAGTCTTTCTTTGACAACAGACATTTAGACAGCTTCAACAAATAATGTTCCATTTCTGAGTGTGACAGGTCATTGGCTTTCAGATGAGTTTGAACAATATAGAGCTGTGCTTAGAGTTGTTCCTTTCCCTGGTTCACATACAGCTGAAATAATAAGTGAACAACTACACATTGTTCTGAATGAGTATAAGATCTCCAACAAAATTTTTCTTGTACTACGAGATTCCGCCGCAAATATGGTTGGTGGTATGAGGGAGTGTGGTGTACAGTCACTACCATGTTTCATACACACATTGCAACTTTCAGTAAATGAATCAATATTTTCGCAAAAGGCTGTGAGCAATATAATTGCAATTAACAGAAAAATAGTCTCACACTTTAATCATTCTCCATTAGCGATTAGCAAATTAACCGAAATCCAGGAGCAGCTTAAATTAGACATATTATATGCTGAAAAGAAATTTAAAACAGCGAAAAGCTCTTATAATGTATGCTGTTGACAATAGCATTCCAACTTTATCAAGTTACCGATGGACAATTGTTGAAAAAGTTGTCCAGTTATTAAGTCCATTTGAAGACATCAGCAAAGAATCAAGTAACAGAACATCAACTATATCAATGATAATCCCTAAGCTCTCAGATTATTTCTATTAATTAAAAGCTACCAAACATACTGTTGAATTTACTGGAATTATTTCAACTATTGAAGAATTCAGTGCATCAACTGAAAAAAGATTTGCATCATACATAAATGAAAAATTTCTGTGCTTGGCTACTTTTCTCGATCCCAGATTTAAATTGAAATTTCAAAAGGATGATAAAAGAAGACACTATTAAGAAATGGGTTATAGATATTGTAGAACATCAAGCTGAGATAAGTTCTACTGATAGTCAAACAGAAGACAGCTCTTCTAATGATGGTCAAGATAATGAAACTTATTAAAATGTACCTAAAACTGTTTCCCTTTCAAAACTGTTAGATGATTTTGAGTCAAATAAGCCTATGAAAATAAATTCAGACTTAGACGTTGCAAGTACAATAGATGTGCAACCCAAACTCAAGAAGAGTAAATCTGTTACTAGTAGATGCGCAAAGGAACTTGGATCAATATTTAACTCTACCAACACTTCAAAGAAGCGAAAACCCATTTCTTTGGTGGAAAAAGACACGGGAGACTTTACCAATATTGAGCAATTTGGCTTCAAAATATTTAAGCGCACCACCATCATCTGTTGAGAGTGAAAGACTCTTTAGTACAGGTGGTAATATCTAGGAACCTACAAGGAATAGGCTGTGTTCTGAAAATGGGAAAACTCTTTGTTTCTGCATTATAACTTAAGAGTATTAAACTTTAAATGCTGATGAGCTTGAGAGCTGCGATAGAAGACAACATGAATTGAAGAGGCAACAGTATAAACAGAAAACAAGGAAAACTGCCAAAATTTAGTAGTATTTTTATGCACTTTGTATGCATGTATTTTTAGTATTTGTATTAACAATGAGTCAATTATAATATGTTAATGTTTCATAATTTATGAGTGATTTCTAAATAAAGTAAGAAAAAAAAGGCAAAAGCCATAATAGCAGCCAGGCACAAAATGACTAAAAATTTTGAAAATTACATTTGTATTGTTATTTCTTACTGCGTCGAAGCTATCTGATGATTAACTTGGCAGTTATGAAATGGTCTTGTAAAGGTTGGTTTGTTCTGGTAAAGAATTTAAGCAATCGGCCGATCAATCGTGTGAATGGCCAATTACCGATTAATCGGTAATATGGCAGATTAGGCCGATTACCGATTATCTACTGATTAATCGGTGCATCCTTACTATTATTATTATATTTGTCTTACTAATATTACTATTAATATTATAATTATCATTATAATAATTATTATTATTTTTTGTTTTCAATATTTTTTAACATGTGTAATATAATTGTTGTTTAACAATGAAACCAATTTTAAAATGCTCTTCATATTACAAAGCTTATAATTTTATATTATATAAATTGTAAATGTTGATAAATAAGAAAATCATAATATTGAAAATTAACATTTTTTGTTAACTTAAAAAAATGACAATACAAAATTTCGAGGTCTTCAATAAGATACATCACTTGCAAGCATTATTAGCTACCTGTCATTCACACTAACTAATCGTAGACAGTTATTTCATACTCTCTCTCTCTCTCTCTCTCTCTATCTATATATATATATATATATATATATATATTATATATATATATATATATATATATATATATATATATATATATATATATATATATATATATATATATATATATATATATATATATATATATATATATATATATATATATATATATATATATATATATATATATATATTTATATTTTAACCATTATCGAGAGCAGACGTGTTACCTCAGTTCTCTCCCAATTTCCTACGTCTGTGTGCCATATAAATAATAATAATCACCTTCCCCCAGGTAGGACTAAGTCCTGTCAGTGGGATCTTTCGAGGAAGATCCCTGGGTTTCAAGGGCCCACGGCGGATACCGCTGGCTGGGCCAGGCCTATCGCGGATGCCGGAGATTATTCCCATCAGTGGCAAGAGCACTCCACTGATGTACTCGTTTAACGACTGAGTCATTCGGAGCTATGCGCAAGGAGAAATCGCTCACATTTCCCGCTCCGACCAGGCCTCGAACCCTGGACCTCTCGATTGCTATCACGAGTGCTCGATCGACTGAGCTACGGAGCCGCTCATATGTGCCATATGTGCTAAGTTAATCACCATCCTTTAAATTATTATTATTACTATTATTAATATTATCATTATTGTTATTATTACTATTTTATTATTATTATTATTTATTATTATTATTTATTATTATTTTATAATAATAATAATGATACCCTGAAACAAAGCAAGAAATATTTTTTTACTGTCATTTTGTGTAAATTCATGCAACTCTCCATTATTATTATTACTGTTTTTATTATTTATATTAAATGTTGTTATTACTTATTTTTATTAATTATTTTTTTTTATTGCTATTTTTTTTTTTTTTTATTATTATTATTATTATTTTTATAATCATTATTGTCTTTCCTTTTACTACTGATATTTTTATTTTATTTTTAATTAAACTGGTTTACAAAAAAAAAAATTTAAATTTAAATTTTAAATTTTAAATTAAAGAGTGTGAATAGGCTATCCTTACTAATTTCGATGTGATAATTTCAGATTTCTTAACAGTTTTGCTCTATCACCTCTAGATTTTTCCTATAACAAATTCTACTATACTGCATGAATGCAAAATATAATTTATTTATTTCATCTGTCGCAAAGGTATATTACAGAAACAAAACATAGACATAGAACATTTATTTAACAAAAATACTTGGATATTCCAATCAGCGTACAATAAAGAATTAGAAATGAGTTGTTTTGGACGATGTCTTGTGCTTTCCTTTAGAGACGTCACGCAAGAGCATCCAGCAGAAGTCCTCCATCATGCTGGGATTCCACTTGCCTTGGTAGTTCGTTTTGGAAACATCTTTGAAATTTCTTGGTGGAACCTTTCTAAAAGCTCAACGTTCACTGCTCTAAGGTTCGGGGCGAAGAAATTGGTGTGGGAGTGGAGAAAATTAATTTTAAGTGGCATTCAGCATCCCATCCTCATAAGACAGTAGCAACTTCTCAATACACTTTTCGTAATCTGGCAACCTTGTGTTACCATGGAATCCATGACAGACTGATTTAAATGCTTCCCATGCTCTGTATATATATATATATATATATATATATATATATATATATATATATATATATATATATTATATATATATATATATATATATATATATATATATATATATATATATATATATATATATATATATATATTATACTTCATCACTTGTCGGATCTGAGGTCCAACGAAGAAGCCCTCCATGAGTTCAGAGTTGGGAACAAATTGCACAAGTGTTGGTAGGCAGCGCCAGTTTTATTCATGGCTGTAACTAAATTTTTTATTAAGCCGAGTTTGATTTGAAGAGGAGGAAGAAGCATCTTTTTCATGTCCGCCAGAGGATTTTCTTGTACACTGTGCTCACCAGACACAAAAGTGCTCCTAGATCCCCAGTCTTTTTGATTGTAGGGTTTGACAACAACCAGACTATCCCAAACACATAGAAAGCAACAGTACTTTGTGAAGTCCGCTTGCAAACCCACAAGGAGTCAAATGACCTTGAGGTCTCCACAGACTCCACTGAAACTTTTTGTTCTTGACAGCTTCCAAAAGAAACTCCATATTATCATACGATTACTTCAGATCAGATGAACTGAATGGGCAATAGGAATGCTCGGGTATTTATTACCAATGTCTAGAAGCACAGCCTTCAAACTTCGCTTGGAAGAGTCTACGAAAAGGCGCCAATCTTAGGGATTTTGTGGAAAACAAAGGAAGGTGAAAAGCTCATAAACGTGTTTGCAGTAGCATAACCTATTTTCCATGTCAAAGAATGAAGTCGCCAGGTCCTTGTTTCATGTCCTAAAACTGGTGATCTTTATATTTGCATTTAAAAGGCTCCACTGCTTAAGCTGAGATGACAAGAGCTCTGACTGTTGCTCTGACAGATATTGATCCTAAAGAGGCTTACGTGAATTGTCACAATAATATATATATATATATATATATATATATATATATATATATATATATATATATATATATATATATATATTATATATATATATATATATTATATATATATATATATATATATAATATATATATATATATATATATATATAGGGACCGACCGGGGCTGGAATTTGGCCGGGGCCGGGGTCACCCAAATTTGGCCGGGGTCGGGGCGGGGCCGGGGTTCTGGCCGGGGTTGCCTAAAAATTGTAAAGAGGTCAAAAGCACTGAAATTTTACTTTAAAAAAAATAGATATAAATTTAATTGAGGTTTA
>SEYY01001917.1:0-5000 GCA_009176605.1 Armadillidium nasatum | reverse complement strand
AGATCCAACAATCTAAATTTGTACTTTGTAACTCATCAAGCAAAGTTTGATGGACCGAAACACAACTCTCCAAGTCACTTTTTATTACATGAAATAAACTCTTATTATTAATTTTTAATTTTTTTCCATTTTACCTTCCTTTTTAAAAAATATTTCTCTTTTTATTTTTGCTGATGTTAATGTTTTGTAAAATTAATTTACACAATTTTCATAAAAATTTTAAATGAAATATATGCCATTTATATCTTTTACATTGAAATACCGGGATTAGAATCACATAGAAAGAAGAATAACACAATTTAGAAGACGTTCTAAGTAAAAATGATTATTTTAATTAAATGAGCAAATTATATTAACAAAATGAGTAAATTATATTATAATAATTTAATTATAGCGTGCAGCTATATTTTTCAAAACAATAATTTACATTAAAAATTTAATTGTCAGAATTTCGTTACAAAAGCAATTTTATAATCCCAAAGCGGATTTGTGGCAGCTCAGAATGAAAAAACAAGTTAACTTTTTGAATACACTTAAATATTTGATGAACATTGGAATATTTTTTCGAAGTTTATAAACTTAGAGCTTATTAATATCAAGTTAAAGTATTTTCAATTCAACAATAAGGGCTTTTATTTTTGTTATTAAATTTAAGTGTTTAAACAATTATAATAAGTGTTGAAAAATACTACCTATTATATTAATATATATATATATATATATATATATATATATATATATATATATATATATATATATATATATATATATATATATATATATATATATATATATATATATATATATATATATATATATATATATATATATTTCCGACTGTCGTCAGGAGTGAACGAACTTAAAAACAAATGAGGAAAGAAAAGAAAAAAACATCAGATGGAACATTGAGAAGAGAAAAGAAGAGTTTGGATTAGGTGACAGGGTTGGAACATGCGAGGAGAGTCAAAAGCAAGGGTGACTGGACTAGCAACCCGGCCCTATAATTATTGTTACTGCTTGAAACAACTCCAGGACCAGCATGGGGAACCAAAACTCCGAGAAGCATAATCTTCTGGAAAGCTCTTTGAGAAAGTGTCTAGAGGTTAGATGGAGAAGGTGCTAGTCCCACTGAAAGGGTGAAAACCCTACCTCGGAATTGAAATAAAACTCAAGGACTGGCGCTAAAACCAACGAGCCGAAAAACATCTTTTACAGCACTCTAGGGGTGGGACTTTTAAGAGCAGATGGCGAAAAATGCTGGTCCCACTGACAGGGTGAAAACCTAACCTTTCCAGGGAGAAGATGCAGATATATATATATATATATATATATATATATATATATATATATATATATATATATATATATATATATATATATATATATATATATATATATATATATATATATATGTGTGTGTGTGTGTGTGTGTGTGTTTGGATTACATAATAAGAGCCCCAAAGGGTCGAGTTGTCTAGACTTCTAAGTTTTTTGTATTTTTTGCTTCATTTGTTCTATTTATATTTAAAAAGTCGATTTTTAACAAAAGATTTACCAAATTATTCTAAAATCTAACTAAATCTAAGAAAATAACATCATAATTTATTTACAGTTTAACATTTAAATTAACATTTTTTCAACAAATTAAAGCTATTCATTATTATTATTATTATTATTATTATTATTATTATTATTATTATTATTATTATTATTATTATTATTATTATTATTATTATTATTATATTATTATTATTATTATTATTATTTGTCCTTTTTTGGTTGAAATAATGGATAGTTTTGCTCAATATAATATTTTTTCCTTCAGTTTTGTAGGACCTTACGTAAATAATATTTTTCTGTCAAAATAAAATTACCAATATAAACAGAAAGGTAATTATAAACAGAGAGGTAATTTTAAATAGAAAGGTAATTAGATAAAAACAAGAACAACAACAACAGGTAACAACAATACCTCTTTTAAAGAGCAAACAGCTGGAGTGTGTGAAGGTACTTGGAAGCCGCCTCCAAATATATGCCTTAGAAGCTGATTAAATAAAAGAAGTATATTATATCAACTTTCCGATTTTTGAGAATATTTAGGATATATAGCATATATATATATATATATATATATATATATATATATATATATATATATATATATATATATATATATATATATATATATATATATATATATATATATATATATATATATATATATATATATATATATATATATATATATATACCATTGCATAATGGTAAAGTAATCGACATCACAGACTTGAAGGCGCAGTCAAATTAGATTGAACATGCAGGTATTAGGAAAAAACTTTGTAGAAAAGTTTCGCTTCTTGAATAATGAGCAATGCCAGCGAGGTGCGAAATATTTAGTTATATATATATATATATTATATATATATATATATATATATATATATATATATATATATATATATATATATATATATATATATATATATATATATATATATATATATATATATATATTCAATCTTTCCTTTCTGCTGGAAAAAAAAAACAGAGATTGCTTCCAGCCTTCTAACTATCGTCTTATTGCTTTAATCTCTGTTCTTTCCAAAGTTTTTGGGTCTATCTTAAAAAGGAGATTTGGAAACATTTAATTCTTCTAACTTTATCTCAGATCTTATGACTACCGTGAAAATGGTTTCTTTTCCTTCTCTTCTATTCCTGATTTTCAATACTTCTACAATCGATATCTGCAGATATCGAAATTGTGAATCTAGACAATTCAAATCAAATGCTTTCAATGGAGACTGGCACAAATATTCTATTTCTAAACTTCCATCTTTCGAAATACATCCTTCTCCCGGTGACCTTTCTTTTAATTTCCTTTATAGTCGTTCTATAGCATCCAATGCTTATTGTTACCGTTCATCCTTCATATCTATCAATAAAGGTGTTCCTCTGGATTCAGTTAATTCTCAAACACTTTTTCAGCTTTTCATTAATAACCTTTTGCCTGTACCTTTAACACCTAAAACCACTCTATTCTTCATTACTTCTTTCAGTTTGAAAGGAGTACCTACCAAGAGTAAATAAGGCTGGTCTTGTTGTATTTGATCTCTGATCTTTCTAGTACATATAAATGAAAAGAAAACATCGTTGTTTTCAATGCCTCTAAAACTCAGTTCCTTCATCTTTCTACTCGATATAATCTTCCACACAACTACGTCTTCGAAAACGCAAAATTTGAACATGTAGAGTCCATGGTTTTTCCATTATATCAACACTTTCTTTCACATTAATTTTCTACACTCTCTTTCTGACCTTCGAATGGTTGTGCCCTTCTCCTTTATCTAATCGCTATTACAACGGAAACTGCTCTCCTGAACTCTCTTCTCTCCAATGTCCTCCTTAGAGGAAATCCCATGTGACACGTATATTCACACATTCTCATTATTTCTCTGTCCAATTCTCTGACCTTTAACCTAACTTTTATGCTCATTCTTGCTTATGCACTACTTAGTAAGACTTGAAAAAGTTTCTCTTTCTATTTTCTCCAATTCCTTTGACTTGTACACTTTTAAACGCCCTCTACCGGTTCATATCTTCTATTGATCCGACTCGAAAATAGATTTTCCAAACTCTTCTTGATACTTTTGATGAAGCCTTTTGAAATCTTATTATCTAATATATTTAAATATAATCATTCCTAACTATATGACGTATAATATTTAATCACATGCATTTTACAAATCCAAAACTCATTGCGAAGATTATTTATTTAGTAAGCCGATAATGGTACAAATTTTCTTTATACATGAAAGAACCAAAGTTATAATATTGAAGGCAAAATTTTCCTTATGAGAATAATACTACGATTAAACTTTTCGAAATATTGAATTTATTCCCTTAATTTAGGAAAATTTACATTCCATATGTATATTAGTAAGAGAAAATACCTCCTTTAAATCGGAATCAGAAGATGGATCAGAGTATATAACAGAATGTTTATAATTCTCTATAAAGGGAGTTCGGACATTTGTTTGTCGATTTTTGCTATCTGGAATAAAATTTTTACTAAATGAAATACAAAAATAAAACTTGGAATCGCTTCATTATTTGACGAGATACGAAATTTTTCGAATTCTCGTTCAATTTCTGTAACTTTTATGGATTTAGAAATACATTTCACTTTTTTCGGTATAATTTTCTTTTTGTCTTGGCCGTAGTTATTCAATTTTTTAGGAATTTTAGAATTTTGTAGCTAAAGTTCCATCAGAAGACCTTATAGATAAATGTTTTAAAAAATGTTGTGAGAAAAATGTCCCAAAAAAAATTTTTAAATCATTTTTTAAAATTTTAAAATATCATAATTTTTATTCAAGAATAGATATCAAAGATGTCTTCTGATTAATCTTTAGATATACTCTTCTAGAAATTTGAACAAATTCGGTCAAGAAACAAAAAAAGTTGTCAGAAAAAGAGTGAGGTATATTTTTAAAACCACTTTCGCACCTTGACTGTTTTTCTTATAATTTTTTGTTCATTTGACAAAAATTATTCAAATTTAAGGAAGCAAATTTTATATTATTTAGTAAAAAATAATTTTCCATGACTGTTATAAAGTTGTTGTCATATTTTTAAAACAAATAAACAGATATATGTATCTTTTAATTACATTTTATTATAATTAAGATATTTAATACATTTTATTACATTTTATATATACAATTATATATATATATATATAATATATATATATATATATATATATATATATAATATAATATATATATATATATATATTATATATATATATATATATAATTTATAATTACAAAATTGCCTCGCATACTTTTTGAAATTACAAACCAACTTAAAGATAATTCAAACAATTTAGGGTTAAAATGATTTGAGAAGAATATTCTGATATTAATAGTAGCATGCAAATCTTGCAACAGCTGCTTCAAATGTATCATCAATCAATTTTCCGAATTTTAATGAATAAA
>SEYY01001916.1:0-14840 GCA_009176605.1 Armadillidium nasatum | reverse complement strand
ATTGAATCTGCTGGGATCCAATCACAAGATCTCAAATCTTTATTAATGTTTCAATGGAACTTCCTGCTCTTAAACCTAGAATAACAAAACCAAAAGATTATTTATCTCTCCCCCCTATCTTTCCCCATCACAAATATAGTCTTTAAATTAATTCTTTAACTTACTTTACTTAATATTCTAAAAATTATGTTTATAATTTTTCTAAATATTTACTTAATTCATTCATTTAACATCTTTAATTATTTTTATTCCTGCTCATTTAGTTGAAGCTTAAGTCTCAATTATTTGTTATAACTTAATTTTGACGTTAATTTATTTCTTAATATTTCACATATTTAATTATTTAAATTTCTTTACATTATTAACTTATTTGGCCACTTACCCAGGGGTCTGGGACAAAAATTTTATTTAACTATATATTCTCTTTTCCAAAGAATTCACTCTTCCAAATTTTTCCTCTTTTTTTTTCTTTGTCTTTATGTTCTTTTTTTGAAATCTTTATACTTTTTACAAACTCAAAAAATTGCTTTCAAAAAAATTCTAATTTGTCTGTACAAAAAAAACAATAATCCGTTTCACGCCTCCCCACCCGTCGATACGAGTATCGACGCACAAACTACTCAAATAATTGATATCTTCAAACAATGCTCCTTTTCTTTAAATAATTAACCTTCCTTTTTTTTTTTTTTCATTAAACGAAACTAAAACTTTCTTTGTTTTCATACAGGATCAATCCCCATATCAAAAATATTTTCCCCTTTTTTTTTTTTTTTATGAGTTTATTCATTTATTTATTTTTCACTTACGACGTTTTCTTTCAAGTAGATACGGGTAAACTAGTGGTTCTTCTAAACAAACTCCTCTCGATCTAGTATATGGTCTATTTCCTTCGTTCAATTTTAGTTCTTTAGGTATTGGCTTAACCATAGTTTTATCAAATCCCTCAAAAGATAAACTATTAGACTGAGATGATCTTCTGTTTTCACCTACTAATGGGATTTCTTCTTCCTCTTCATCTTCACTTCCTGTGTACACCCTAGGTGTTGAAAACCGGATTGGTTCCAAACTATTCAATTCAAAAGGTAACGACTCACGATTCACTACTGAGGTCGGCAGAATCATGGCCTGCGACATTTCCCATCTCTTTTCAGCTTCCTCCAACAAGTCAGATGTGTCCCACTGTAAATACGAATTTAATTCCTCCTCATTATTAGTACCAATTTCAGAATGGTTTTCTCTTTCTCTTTTTTCTAGACTATCATTATGATCTGGCGGCCACCCTGGAGAATTTCTCACTAATGTAAGTAAAGTCTCTTGGACTTTGGTAATAGCTAATAATTTATCTTTTACTATATTTAATTTCTCCTTATCAACAGTGAATCCCTCAAAGAGAGATTCCTCCTCCTCAAGTTCTTCAAATTCATTCTCAGTTGATCTAACTTCTTCTACTTCTTCTTCCTCTAAGGGTTCTTCACCTTGACTTGTTGGTAGTACTTCATCATCCAAATTCATTGCATATTGTTGAAAGATTGGGTCATTTCGTAAATAATCTGGAGGTACCTTCCATTTTCGTAATTGCCTGTGATGGGCTCTATATTGTTTTCCAGTTTTAACTGCTTCAATGATATAAGTCACATTATTGGCTTGGATCTGAATAACTTTATACGGCCCATAATAACGTGGTTTAAACTTATTAAGAGTGAGATCACCCGGCAATTGGACCTTAAGCCCTACCAACTGATCCAAATCAAAAGGTTCAAATCGATAATGTCCTTCACCCCAATATTGATCTATTTTTGGCAAAGGAAGACCTGTATGTAAAGTATGTGCTCTCTTTAATATATTTTCACATGGGGTCATGTTTGTTTCTGAATGAACTGTATGATTATAAATTAACACTACTTGGGGAAGTTCCTCATCCCACAAAGAAGGACTAGTAATAGCCATTCTCAAATACTGACTAAGGGTTCTATTCACCCTTTCCACTGCTCCATTAGAAGCTGGTGTATATGGAGTAGTCAGCACATGCTTAATCTCTTGATCTCGCAACAATCCTTCAAATTCAGGGCCGATGAATTCTCTTCCATTATCTGTCAACAACCGCTCAGGAAGCTTAGGAAGAAAGGGCAATATGTTTTGTTTAAATGCACTGGCAACCGAAGAACTTTGTTTATTTCTTAAGGGTACGGCAGATACCCACTTTGTAAAATGGTCCACCATTACTACTGCATATTGGTTTCCACGTGATGATCGTGGAAACTGGATCAAGTCCATAGCCACCAACTCAAAAGGTCGTGATGTAGCTATTTTTAAAGTTGGAGGTGCAAATATTATATTAGAGATTTTATAAGCTTGGCATTTATAACATGATGTAATATCTGCACAGATGTTATTTATTTTAGGATGCCAAAGTCGTTGGACCAACAGTGAATAAAGCTTTTGCCTTCCAATATGAGCAAAACTCCAATGTGCCCTGATGGCTATCTTTGTGAGATATTCATGTGGCACTATTAATGCAAAATCTCCTGAGTGCATCTCCCTAAATAATCGATCATCCCGCAAATAGATATATTTGTGAGATCTTGCAAATGGTTTCAATATTCCCACAAATGGCAAATTTCTTAATATAGCTCGTTTTAAGCGCTTTAGAGTTGGATCCTGATCCTGTATTCGGTCTAAATCTCTATCTTCAATATCCAACGGATTTACAATATCTTCTTCATTTACTCTTATTTGATGTACTCTAAAAGTGATATCTTCCTCCCCACCACTCTGCTGATTGGTCGTTTGCTCTTTCTTAGTAATTCCTGTTAATACTCGAGTTTCGGTCTCCTGTTCCTCCATAGATTCATCCAACAGACAAAACTCCTGGAATTTTATTGGGACAACTTGATGTGCCTTTGTCTGTTTTTCTTCAGAGCATGCTTGAAACTGCATTAAAATATTATAGTGGATGCCCCCTAAACAAAGTACATGACATATGCCCTTTTCAGAGGGGTTCCCGAATTTTAAGGGCTTAGAATCTCCATAATATATGCAAACCTGTATTCCATGTAAGTTCGCAAAAGCATGTATAGCACTTGTAAGTGGAAACTGTCCCACATTCTTCATGAGTTGTAGTATTTTTGTTAAGTGACGGGCGTTCTTACCGGTAGGCAATCCATACTTCACACGATTTTCCATGAGTTCTTGTATCACCACTTCCCTCACTTTCTGATGTTGATCAGGAGTTCCATACAACCAAGTTGAAAAGGCACAGAAAAGAGAATCCCCTCCTCCTGGCATCTTCATTTCTGTAAATCCTTTAGGGATTTCATTTGCTTTTTGAACACTTTGATCTTCAAGAATCTGTTCCTCAGGTGATCTAGACAATGCGTCTGCCACTATGTTTTCTTTCCCAGGAATATATCTCAATTCGTAATCAATATCGTTTAACTCTTCTAGAGTGCGGGCAACTCGTGGGTTTACTAACGGCATATTATATAAAAATAACAGAGGTTTATGATCTGTGTGAATGATGATTCTTATACCATACAAGAAAGGTCTCAAAGATTTCACTGCCCAACGTATGGCTGTCACCTCTTTCTCAGTTGTACTATACCTTCTCTCGGCTCTTGAAAAGGTGGTAGAAATAAAAGCTATAGGTCTTTCTTCTCCTTGCTGGTCTTGGGCCAGACAAGCTCCTGCTCCAACATCAGAAGCATCTACATATAGTTTAAGTGGTTGAGCACCTTCTGACCTATCTGGATACGATAAAACTGGTGGTTCGATAAGCGCTTTCTTTAATAACTCAAAGGCATTCTGACATGCTTCGTTCCATTTCAAGGTCTTATTTCCTAGCAATTCAAATAAGGGTTTGGCCACCACCGAACAATTTGGAATATGTCTTCTGTAAAAATTTATCATCCCCAGGAACTGTCGCAATTGTCTTATGGTCCTAGGGACGGGGAACTTCATGATGCCCTGCAAACTCGAATCTAACGGAATCATCCCTTTTTCTGAAACCATATGTCCCAGATACTGTACCTCTTTTCTGAGCATGAAGGTCTTAGATGGTTTGATCTTAAATCCTGTATCTTCAAATGCTCTCAAAACCTTTTCCAATATTTCCAGATGTTTTTCATAGGTTTCACTTATGATAAGGACATCGTCCAAATAAACCATGCATTCATTCCAAGGGATGTGTGCCAAGGCGAATCTCATGCCTCTCTGAAAGGTTGCGGGTCCATTTTTGACCCCGAATGGCATCCTAAGGAACTCCCAATGAGACAATGGGGTGGTAAATGCAGTTTTCTCTATACTGGTTTCCTCCATTTCTACCTGGTAATAGCCCTTCACAAGGTCGATAGTTGTGAAAAATTTCATCCCTTGTAAACTAAAGAGCATATCTACTAAATTTGGGATTGGAAAGCTATCTCCTTTGGTGATCTTGTTAAGCTCTCGATAATCTATACATAGACGAATCGTTCCATCCTTCTTTCTGATGGGGACCACTGGAGCCGAATATGGAGATTTACTTCGCCTGATAATTCCTTCCTCTTCCATCTTTTTGCAATTGTCTTCAATTTCCCTTAAAATAGGTCCCTGAAGACGCCTGACGGGAACTTGAACCGGCTCTTCCGTCAACGTCTCTATTTTGTGCTTGATTACACTGGTGCAACCAACATCTGAGTCCCCAGAACTCAGAACAGATGGAAATCTACTCAAAAGTTGGACCAATTGTTCCGAGGTAACATTTGATTCCTCCAATCGGAAGGCCTGATAAATTTTCTCAGCCGTCCACTCCTGACATTCTCTAGGTTCAGCCTCATCCAGCTCCACCAACTTAATTGAGAGATTTTCTTCATCTAGGATTTCAATCTCCCCAACCATCGATCCTTTCTTTAACCTCTTTGGTTTGTCGTCATCATTTCTTGCCAATAAAATTGCTTTATTTCTTTTAAATTTCACAACTGCTGGTTCTATACTTACTTTATTTGGTAATCCTGTGTTTGATTCTACTAAGACTATTTGATCTGCATCTATCAATTTCCCTGCTTGAATTTCAACAGTTCCATACTCCTTTGGTTTTAATACAACACTTTCTGTCAACATACATTCCATTTTAAAGATTTTCTTTATCCTTCTATCCACTGCAACAGTCTGCACATGATTCCCACGTCGTAAAACCAATTCTCTCTCGTAGAGATCTGGCAATAGATGTTCTCTTTTTAATATGTCATATCCCAACACCAGATCATACTCAACAACCTGATCGGGTACTATGATGTACCTGCTCGATCTTAATGTATAATTTGCTGATAATTTTAAAGCAATGATGACTTCCCCTATAACAGGGAACTTAACCTTTCCAATTCCTTCGACGCTTCGATAGGCAGTACTCTTCAGTGGAGATTTCTCATGATCTAATTCATTGAAACATCGAGCTGATAGGAGACTTACTTCGGCTCCTGTATCTACAAAAGCCGTACAGTCATTTATCTGAGGTTGATCTAAGATGGAAACCTGTAACACCAAAGTTTCCTTAGGTGCTCTAATTACTCTATAAGTAATAACTTCCTCAGGATTTAATTCTTCATCAATCTCTTCATTTTGTTCATCATCACTTTGAATGTTATTAATTTGAAAAGCTGGTATTTGAGTTAATTGGAATGTATCAAGATCATCACCAGATTGCTTGTTTTCAATAGGTTCATTATTCTGTATCTGTTGAGAGATTTCCTGAGACCCTCCAGGATTCTCCTCTAAATTTTACCATCATTCTTGACTCTTCTGTATTCTCCAACAGGAGGTCTTCCCCGTTGGAGCTTAGCAGTTTTCCTGCCTCTGGGAACGATTTTCCTGCCTCTGAGGACAGTCCTTGCCCAAGTGATCTCCCTCACAAAAAGGACACTTCAGTTGGTCATTATTCCTGATGGGACAATTTGTTACTAAATGGCCTAGTTCTTTACAATGTAGGCAGCGATTTTGAACTAGGTAACAGTCTTCATACAAATGGCCTCTTTTCCCACAATACCGACACAATGGTCGTGCCCTACATTGACCCATGGTATGTCCTGTCCTTTTGCAGTGAGCACAGGACTGTGAATAATTGTTATTTGGTCTCCTATTTAATGTCCCACGAGACCAAGTTGATGTGCCTCGTCTTCCACTATTAACATAAGCACCTTGACTTGGGTATAATGGGTGTTGTGTTCGTACTGGCTGTTGTGGTGGAATATTTTGAGCCGGCAACGGGGCTTGTACAATGGTTTGTCTCATTGAACAACTCCCTCTTTCAGCTGTCAGTTGCTGACAACAACAAGTTCTTAATGAAGCTTCCCCAACTTTTTGGAAGGTTGGTTCTGGTTTCACCAAATCTGTGATATGTCCACTTGCAGCACCCTTTCCCTGTTGTACCTTAGGTGAGAAACTACTATCAACTATGGCTACCAATCGCTCCCATGGAATCTGCAATCCCAAAGATGTTTCTATTGCCATCAAAGTATTATCCACTTGTTGTTTCACTTCATAGGGCAAGCTTTTCAAAAATTTCTGCCTTACAATTGGCATCTTTGTTACGTCATTTCCAGGGAAAGCCCTTTGTGCAAGTCCCACTAGTCGCAAAGCAAAAAGGGGAATTGCTTCATTTTCTTTCAATACAGCGTCTGTGAAATTTTCAGCATCCACCTTGAATTCCTTTTCTAATTCTTCCCTGAACCATTGCAACATTCTTTGTTTTACCTCCTCATACTCCATAGAAGTATGGGAAATGATCTTATACACCTCCAATGCGGTGCCATCCAAATGGGAACCCAACAATGGAACCATACCTTCAGTAGACCCGGGATACATTGCAGCACTATATGCCTCAAACCGGGAGAAAAATTGAATTAAAGTTTCACCGGAATTTACTCGAAACTTTCCAGGAGGGATCACCTTAGGTTTTTCGATCTAATGAAAGAGTTTGCATTAAAGAGGTCATAGACTGCATTAAGTTGGTATTCTGTTGAATTAGGGTATGAAATGTTTGTGCATCAATGGAAACATTATTAGAGCCATTCAAGACTTGGGAATTCGAATTTGGAGGGTTAGGAGGATTTGCATCCGGAATTGGGGCCTTATTATTGTCTAATTGGGAATTCATGTCGTCATGAGAAGTCATATTGTCAGTCATTTTGGTGAGTAACTTCAAGATTGAATTGGTGGGAATACAACTCCCAAAAAAAATGCCAAAGAGAGTGACAGAACACTCAGCAACAGAGCCAGCCTCCCCTCAAAGGAAACTACGCTCTGCTACCAATTATATTGTGGTATAAGACCACCAAACGAGACAAGAGGAACTCACCCTTTGATAACGATAAGGCTCTTGTTCTCAGAAGAGTACTTGCGGATGTGTTTCTAAATAAAAACTCAAGTTGCTCTTCAAAATATCTTAAAAGTATAAAAATTTGTTCTCTTCCTGGGAAAAGCCGGCGTCCCTATTGCTGAGTAAGAGATTTACTGTTATTAGTATGGAAAATTTGAAATATAATTGGCTAAATAAAGAAACTACTCACCACAAAAGTCCTCTCACTCATCGTCCAAAATAATTTGTGTCCAAACCATATAAATTTAACCAAGGTAAATAATTCTCTTATGAGTAATGATATATTAACAACAAGAAAACACATATACAATAAAAATCCTAACCTAAATAAATTTAGATAAAATACTTTTATAGTTGTAATATCTATACACGAGGATCCCCGGAGTGTTCAATAATAATGACAAAAAATAATTTTACCCTAACAATAAATATCTACAATAATAATGGATTTTAATAAATAATTAATATTTAACAAAAATATGATAATACCGAAATAAAAATAATACTGAGGATAAGATATGATAATAAAAATAATAATGATAATAATAATATATGATAAAGTATGAAAACAATAACAATAATAATAATAATAATAATAATAATAATAATAATAATAATAATAATAATAATAATAATAATAACAATAATATTTATAATATAATGAATATAAATATATTAATAAAAATGCACTTATAGTCCTAATGAAACATATACTAAACTTCTTGAAAGTAAAAATTCAGAAATTCATATATATATATATTATATTATATTTTTATGAGACATATATATAGATGTAAATTATTAATAACAATGCTGGGCAATAAACAAATAATATCAATGACATCCAATTGGGGATGTCTAAATTTATAACACTGATGGTTTCTAAGGAACTTAAACTAAACCTCAATTTGTCTTGATTTTTAGATCCAAAGATCAGAAATTTGTTATTGAATAAATAAATACAAAGATAGGACACAATAATTGAACTAAGAACTCTCTTTTTCACTTTTAGCAACAGCTAATTAGTACACAGTACATCTTTTTATATTGGTAAATTATTGGTAGTCACTTTAGTGGATTGTTGAATACAAGTTGGGGGGGGAATCGAACAAAGAACTTTCAGCTGATAATTAAGGCAAGTCTGGGAAAAATTTATAACAGGACCACAGATCCTACCTTAGGGGAAACCATAACTGTTTCCTGTCACTTGTTCTTCCTCTTTAATTCTGAGTGAACTTCCTCCCCCTTGTATGGGCAAGATCTTTCCTTCCTTCGTTCTTGTTTTGGTGAATTGAATCTGCTGGGATCCAATCACAAGATCTCAAATCTTTATTAATGTTCCAATGGAACTTCCTGCTCTTAAACCTAGAATAACAAAACCAAAAGATTATTTATCTCTCCCCCCTATCTTTCCCCATCACAAATATAGTCTTTAAATTAATTCTTTAACTTACTTTACTTAATATTCTAAAAATTATGTTTATAATTTTTCTAAATATTTACTTAATTCATTCATTTAACATCTTTAATTATTTTTATTCCTGCTCATTTAGTTGAAGCTTAAGTCTCAATTATTTGTTATAACTTAATTTTGACGTTAATTTATTTCTTAATATTTCACATATTTAATTATTTAAATTTCTTTACATTATTAACTTATTTGGCCACTTACCCAGGGGTCTGGGACAAAAATTTTATTTAACTATATATTCTCTTTTCCAAAGAATTCACTCTTCCAAATTTTTCCTCTTTTTTTTTCTTTGTCTTTATGTTCTTTTTTTGAAATCTTTATACTTTTTACAAACTCAAAAAATTGCTTTCAAAAAAATTCTAATTTGTCTGTACAAAAAAAAACAATAATCCGTTTCAATATATATATATATATATATATATATATATATATATATATATATATATATATATATATATATATATATATATATATATATATATATATATATATATATATATATATATATATATATAGTCAATATTTTTTTATCACCGACATCATAATATCGATATATACAAACATCGATATTTCAATACAATTTTTTGACATTTATATTTTTATTATTATTATTATTTACCTTTTATTTCATTTATGTCTGTTATTATTATTATTTACTTTTCTAGCGTACTTAATTCGACTTATCATAACCTGAACTACCGAAGATTGCCGTGTGATACAGGCCTAACTGATAGATGGAACGTTGCCGTGGCATACAGGCCTACTGTCGTATTACACTATATATATATATATATATATATATATATATATATATATATATATATATATATATATATATATATATATATATATATATATATAGTGTAATACGACAGTAGGCCTGTATGCCACAGCAACGTTCCATCTATCAGTTAGGCCTGTATCACACGGCAACGTTCCATCTATCAGTTAGGCCTGTATCACACGGTAATCTTCGGTCGTTCGGGTTATGATAAGTCGAATTAAGTACGCTACAAAAGTAAATAATAATAATAATAATTATAAAAATACTACTACTACTACTAATAATAATAATAATAATCATAATAATAATAATTATAAAAATACTACTACTAATAATAATAATAATAACATTAATAATGATAATAAAGAAAATAATAATAATAATTATAATAATATTAAAAATAATAATAATAATAATAATTAAAATAATAATAATAATAATAGGCATAAATGAAATGAAAGCTAAATAATAATAATACGAATTTCAATAAATTTACATTGATATATCGATGTTTTGAAATATCAATATTTCCAAGTATCGAAGACTGTATTACAGTACATTGCAGAAAAAAATAACGGAACATTCGAAGGACAAATATGGCAACCTGTTTTTCAATTGATTTTGCTATTTTTGTACAAACGAAGGCCAGTCGAAGAACAGTTGCTTCACCATTCGTAGTAAAAATATCAGTTTTTTCTTTTTTTTAAATAGTTTCTCTTTTTATAATTTATTTATATTACTCGACCGAGAAAGAAAAGTATGTGTAGAATGCATATAAACATATTTTGAGTTCATATTTTCAATATAGTGAAAATAGGAGAGGTTCGTGCTATATCAAATTATTACCTAGGGGGCCTAAAAATGGGTTGAATACTATAATACTGGTCTAACATACCTATCCCACAGTTTATTTATAATTTTTTTGCTTTTGTAATCAACATGGTGATTTATTAATTTATTATACCTAAATACTTATAACTGTAAGAAAAAAAAAAGAAAAAATGACAAGACTAATTTCCTTTCTTTTAAGTGATGATTAGCCACTTTCAAATGAACACTAACAATCATATCCAAATATTGTTCTTCATTTACAGACTCGAGCCAACCTCCATTCTTATTGTAATTAAAATCTTCATTCAATTACATGAATAGTATTACACTTTTCACTATTACTCATAAAATTCTTTTGTCAATTTATTAACCATCCAATAAGTCTATCTAGATTACTTTGCGGCTTAATAAATCTGTTGTTACTTCTCACAGACAAAGCCACAAGGTATCATCTGCAAACTTGGAAATCTTACATTTCATTCATGAGATGCTGAAATGCATCTTTGACAGTCTTTTGGTTTTACAAAATACTTGAATATCTGGTTGCCATATTTGTCCTTAGACCATTCCTAATTTTCAGCATTTTTATATTTTTAGTTGAGAGAGACACCATTTGCCAGGTTAGGGCTATTGGCTTACCATAGGCATATATTTACCCATAATTCAAGGTTAGGTTAAATCAAAAGTATGTAAGATCTAACAAACTATTTCAACTTGACCTAACCTTGACTTGAAGGGTAAATCTACAAACGTCTGTCAAGTTAGCAAAAGATTTTAGCTAAAGATTTTTTTTAAGGACAAACTTCAGAGGACAAATAGGACAGGCAACCACAGTGTAAAAATAAATAAATAAATAAATAAGAATTATTAAAATATAATTTAAAAAATATATATATATCATCATCACTCACGGGTCGGGGGGTACGGGGGGCAGAGCCCCCCGTAGATAGATGTTCGTGTGCCATGCATCTGTATTCATTAAATTTATTATATTTTTAAACATATTTTAGTATTTATTATTTATTTTTACACTGTGGTTGTCTGTCCTATTTGTCCCCTGAAGTTTGTCCTTAAAAAAATCTTTAGCTAAAATGTTTTGCTAACTTGACACACATAATCTACAACTATGGCCAGCAAACAGACCTAACATGATAAACTCTCTCATTTAACTTTAAAAAAAAAAAAAAATGACAAATATGGAAGTCAAAGAACTATCCCTTCACCATTTGAAATATTTTTTTCTTATTCTTTTTTGCTTTTTCACACTTAAATGTATGTACAATCCATTTCAGAATATTTTGTCTTTATATTTTCAACATAAGGAAAAATACAGACTCATGGTCACAGACTAAACTTTTACCCTTATGTGCCTATATGACATCTTTTCGTTTATTTTCAAAATCGATATTGATAAATTCGAAACAAATTGAATGAGACATGGTAACTGAAAAGTAAATTGATTACAAAATGTATATTCTGTTTCAATTTGAATTTTCAAACGAGAGTACATTGATGAAACACAGACAGAATTAATGTCATGGTCAATAGGCCGGTGCTGCCTCACACTAATCTCCTTCAAGTAACAAGTGAGTAAATTTAGAACACTAAATTCTATTATAAGGATATCATGAGGTGAACATTGTACTATGAAAATGTCTCTGCATGAAGAGCCATTTCCAGATGTCTTTGCCTTCAATAGGCAACAAGTTCATAAAATTTTAACAGCACCAAGAGAAAAACATTGAAGATTGAGGCCTAGTTTATACTTAGGGTCAGGGACACGTAAGTCAAAGTGTACCAATTTATTGCTATCGATATTTTAACGATAGTATAGAAAAAATTTCGAAGATATTTTTAAAGCCAATATATCGATATTTTATCATCAGTATCTAATCAACGATATTTTTTTTATTTCTAGAAATGCTAAGTAGTTTTCTGTTCCTTTATTAAATAAAATCTAATAAAAATTTGTTATTTTTCATGCGCATTCATGTTGGATGATAATGACAGTTTGTTTGACTCAAGAAAGGAGGTTGGAAAAGTATAGGCTTCTAATAATATATATATATATATATATATATATATATATATATATATATATATATATATATATATATATATATATATATATATATATATATATATATATATATATATATATATATATATATATATATATATATATATAGGGAAAGGTGTAGATTGTTTCTGACTTTCGATTGTCCGAAAATATCGATAATCGAAAATATCGGAGAAGCCTAACGTAAACAAGAACGTTGCCAGAGGTACTATTACACTAGACATATACACAATTATTATTACTTACTTTTTTTCTAGCAGAACCTAATTCGACTTATCATAACCTGAACTACCGAAGATACCGTAATTTAACCTAAATAATAATAATAATTTTAATGTACTTATAGTTTATAACAACCTAAATTTAAGGTATCTGAACTGAAAAGAACAAATTACACTTATATCTTATATTCGTTAGGTATAAAGTATCGATTAAAATAAAATATCGACAAAAAATATCGATATAAAAAATATCGAAGGTCAGAAACAATCTACACCTAAGCCATATATATATATATATATATATATATATATATATATTATATATATATATATATATATATATATATATATATATATATATATATATATATATATATAATTCAAACGATATTTTTAAAAACGTTATATCGATTATTTTTAATCAATAGTATCGAAGGCAATCTTAATATTTTTAAAAATATCGATATTTTTTCATATATCGGCATCCCTATTAGAACCCGTCACAAAGTATAGGGGGTGTTCCACAGTCATGATTCTTTAAGATCTTACTAATTGCTAAAGAGAAGTGTTTCATGAATCGTATTAAAAAAAGATTTGCTGCAGTAATTTTATGCACGCGGCAGCAAAAATTAAAGATATTAATTGGTGTGTTCCATGGTCAAGATTCTTCAAGGGATTTGAAGATTGCTTTAGCGAAATGTTCCATGAATCGTATCCCACGAGTTTCATTGCAATGATTTCCTTTATTAAAAGAAAGTTTAAACTATTTTCTTTTCTCTTTTTTTTATATTAAAAATGCATATTTATATAAAATTTATATTTTTATTTTTTGGCCATTGTAATTACACTGTAATATATATATATATATATATATATATATATATATATATATATATATATATATATATATATATATATATATATATATATATATATATATATATATATATATATATATAATTTTTAAATAAAATTTGATTTATAAATAACTTAAAACAAAAAAAAATAAAAAATCTTTATGCTTTAGCAATCAAAAACACCAAGGTGTGGTTTTTCTTTTCTGCGCAAGTTTTTTTTTTTGGCTTTCCTTTATAGCTCAGACCATATATCTAAGGAGCAAAGACCTTGTCTCATGCCCTACCATAATTTGACATTTTTATATTACAAAAAATCTGACATAAAAACAACTGTTAAGTGATTACCATAATTTGACATTTTTATATTACAAAAAATCTGACATAAAAACAACTGTTAAGTGCTTACTGTGGCCAATGAAAAATAAATAATAATTCATGTTCACTGAATCAACAAAGGTATCTCATGTATTGTAACACGAACGGTAATATGTGAAATACAGGTAAATAAAGGCCTAGGTAAGAGTACCTGTCTTTCTCTGTGTCCTGCCCTATGTAATATTATCATTTATATTTATATTTCCGCCATCATGAGAAACAATATGTAAAATATAAAATAATAAATTAAATTAAGATTAAGCCGAGTCAGCATTGTCTTATTTATCTTTCATTTTAATTACTTTTCAGTTTTATGATGGTGGAATAAAAGCTATTTAATTTTAAGAATAAAAGTAAAGAATGCAAGAATTACAACCACTGAGCAAAAAACTTTATTTTTTAATTCCTTTAATAGTTTAATTCATTTATATAAGTTATTTAATGATATTTTTATTCTTTAATTCAGAACCATGTATAATCATGTGTTTTTATAAGCTTGATTTCACATTACATTCATAGGAGCATTCACAACATTTAAATTACTTTACATTTCCATGTCTAAGCATGTGTTTATTTAAGTCTCCTTTACGATTACATTCATAGCTGCAGTGAGAACATTTAAATAACTTTACACTTCCATGATTTAACAAATGGATTTTTAACTGCCTTTTCTCGTTACATTCATAGGAGCATTCACAACATTTAAATAACTTTACATTTCCATGTATAAGCATGTGTCTTTTTAAGCTTTCTTTACGATTACATTCATAGGAGCAGTCAGAACATTTAAATAACTTTACATTTCCATGTGTAAGTATGTGTCTTTTTAAGTCTCTTTTCTTATTGCATTCATAATTGCACTTGGAACATTTA
>SEYY01001915.1:0-26921 GCA_009176605.1 Armadillidium nasatum | reverse complement strand
GAGCAGCTGACCTCTGATCTATCTCGTATTTCTAATTGGGGCAGAGAGAACATGGTTGTTTTCAATGCCACCAACTCAATTCCTCCATCTCTCACTCGACACAATCTTCCACACAACTATGATATCTTCTTCGAAAAACACAACTCATGCCTTCATCTGTCCTTAATATTCTTGGTTTCTTTTTCTCGGATCTTTCTTGGAAAGATCACATTACTTCTCTTTCTAAACAAGCTTCTAAGAGGTTGGGTGTTCTGAGGCGCCTTCAGTATTTCTTCACTCCACCCCAGTTGCTTGCTCTGTATAGGGGTGTTGTTCGCCCCTGTATGGAGTATGCTTCACATATCTGGGGTGGTTCCACACATACAGCTCTCCTAGAGAAGGTGGAGTCTAGGGCATTTCGTCTCATCAACTCTCCTGCTCTTACTAACTCTCTTCAATCTCTTTCTGCCCGTCGAATTGTTGCGTCACTCTCTCTTTACTATCGCTATTACAATGGACACTGCTCTTCTGAACTCTCTCGTCGCATACCTCCTCCACTGAGAAGGGCTCGTGTGACTCGACTTTCCACACAGTCTCATCATTTCTCTGTCCAACTCTCTGACCCCAGGCTTAACCGCTATGCTCTGTCCTTCATGTACCCTACTGGTAAAGTCTGGAACACACCCCTTCTTCTATTTTTCCAACTTCTATGACTTACACACCTTTAAACGTCGTGTATCGGGACATGTCGGCCTTTAGTTTGACCAGACTTCCGTCTTTTCCCCAACTCTGGTGGAATTTTGGTAGGCCTCTGGCCTTTGCCCACCAGAGGTGATATAAAAAATAAATATATATATATATATATATATATATATATATATATATATATATATATATATATAATATATATCCTCTCGCTCTTTCATAAGCCCCTTTTTTCAATGGAAATGAGGAAAAACTGAACTCCATGCTCTTAGGTGAGGTATTTTTAATCCTTTAATTCGGATAATCGACCAATTGATCCGGATAATCCCCTAATTATTTAGGCTAACCTCTTAATCCGCTAATTTTGGTAACTAATTATTGACTCTATACCTCTAATCCATTAAGCCCAGATCACTTTTCATACGGCACAAGAGGAATGACCCACGCTCTTTCTATTTCTAGTTTTTTTTCAAACACATTTCACCATTCTTAGACTTCACACCTCGGAACGAGGGGAGTGTCTGTGTCAGCGACAGCTGGCACTGAAGGTAAAGCACCCTCGGCGATGAAGTTACACATGTCTGAGCATGCGCCCTTACATACACTTACACACACACATACCTAACCCTGTGATGTTATAACTTATTATGACACTAGTACGTCATCTGTCCTCCATCTTGGAATTATGTTTACGTTATTTTATCTCCGCCGTATTTTAACAGTTGGATACTTAATATCCACGTGCTTTTCGCCACCATCATGAATTTCTATTCATGTGGTTTTCATCTCCGCCATCTTGAATTTGCTCGTAGAAAGTACAATTTTTTCTATTTATTCTCAGCTTTTTCCCTTCCTCTTCTCCCATATACTTTTTAGTAACTTGGAATAATTTATTACTTTGTTGATTGTATAAGCACACTTAAGTCATCGTTGACCTCATCCATTGTTATATAACGATTATATAATCACTGTTATTACGTAATATTTTTACATAACAAGTGCTGTCAGCAAATACATTCCTTTATCTTATTTTTACGACGCCATAAATATGCTTCTCCTCATGACGTCATCATCAACATCACGAGACTTTGAATCTGAAGAAGGTTAAGTTAAAAAATTAAGGATCCTAATGATCCCCAGAGGCGTATCTTTAAGGTGGATCCGACCCTTCGGCGGTGGTGCGGTAATAACGCTAGAGCGACCGCAAGTGGCGCATTCTTGCGGACGCGGAATAACGCGTTGAGCAAACATGCACACACACTTATGATGGGCAAGGATTTAGAGATATTAGTTGTTGTTTAGAGACATTTCTGAATATTAACAGAAAACTATTTTTAGTGGAATCTGGCAACATTGCATATGTGTTAATACCTAACATCATCATGTTTTCATAACGAATGCATTTTCCGATATTGTGATGTCTTTGTTTTGGTTTCAAGTTATGACCTGAATTACAAATCATGAAACTATTTATTTCCTTAACTGAGTGACGCCATATTGAAAAGATTATTTCTTCCTTTATTTAGCATCCTTCTAAAATACTTGTATATTTACTGAAAATAAGTACAGCAGAAATGCTTGTCTATGACATCAAAATCACGTGGTTGATATTCGTTTCGTAGTCAGTCAATTTCTGATTTACATATACCAATTATAACATAACCACGTGTTTACAATATATGAACTAATTGATCATATCTACGTCGTGACTCTATGACGATACTTAATATATTTATGAATAAAAAATTCCTTATTACAATAAATCAATACATTAATTAATTAATTGATGTGATTTCATTCAAGCGAAAACAACAATACTTAATATTATACAAATAATTTCCATCTCATAACGCTTTTTTTTAAAGGCGTCATGATCCCACATGCGTCTTCTTAGATATTCATCCCGTTTAAATGATATGATTTTATTCAAGCGAAAACATCATTACTTAATATTTTACATATAATTTCCATCTCATAGCACTTTTTTTTAAAGGCGTCATGATGTCGCATGCGGCTTCTTAGATATTCATCCCGTTTTCTTCAAACTATTTTTAAACCAATTCTTATTACATTTTCTAAATTTCTTTTCAAGCTATAACTTTTAAAAATTATTTTTAGACTTATTTCACATTACATTTCCTATACTCCTTTGCAAGCTATGACTTCATAAATTTTTTAAATAACATTTCAGTTTACACTTTCTATGTTTCTTTCAAGCTATAATTAAAAAAAAAATATTTTCCAATATTTTAAAAATAAATTATTTTGCAACAAATCTTTTGTAATTTTTATTTTCAACTAAAAACTTTTCCAAATTCTTATGTAAAGTGTATAAGGACTCATCCACTCCACATGCACATTCAAACATACTCACGCGTAAACATATTCACGCTCAGATGAATTCACACAGACGTATATACACACATCCACATACATTTATGCATTCACATATTCAAACATACTCATGCATAAGCATATTCATCCCAGTGATGGGAGAATTCGAATTCGGATTCGAAGATTTTTTCATGGATTCGGATTCGAGAAATTAAAAATTAGCTGAATTCGATATATTTTGTTGATATATTTTAAATAAGTTGATATATTTTGAAGTTTGATTATTCAATGTTACATTGAATGTTCATAAAACTTGCTTGACTTGAATGTATGTTGATACGCTCTTTCTGACAATCTGTTGTATCCAAATTAAATTATTTTATATTATTATTATTATTATTATTATTATTATTATTATTATTATTATTATTATTATTATTATTATTATTATTATTATTATTATTATTATTATTATTATTTAATTATTTATTATTATTATTATTATTATTATTATTATTATATTATTATTATTATTATTATTATTATTATTATTATTATTATTATTATTATTATATATTATTATTATTATTATTATTATTATTATTATTATTATTATTATTATTATTATTATTATTATTATTATTATTATTATTATTATTATTATTATTATTATTATTATTATTATTATTATTATTATTATTATTATTATTATTATTATTATTATTATTATTATTATTATTATTATTACCGATTTATAAAGATTTGAGTTCTTTTCATTTCATTTTAAGAGTGAACATGATTCTTATCCTAATTCCGACCAATGTAAAGTTGACACCGAGATTTTTACAAGAGGTAAAACACTACTTTTCTACTGGTATAATTCTTATCACATTTTTTTAAGGTTATTTTCCACATGTTTACCTTTCCTGTTAGCTTACCTCTACTTCAGGCTCAAGAAGATGAAAGAAGGGATTCAGTGAAAGAGTAGAAATTGTTGAAGATAAGATTTGTTAGAGAGGACGATAAGAATCAAAGTTTTGCTTCGCTTACAAAAAATAAAACCTAAAGAAGTAGGAAAGAGAATAATGGAAATATGGGGGAGATTAATGATCTTGTAAATGCATTTTCGATTCTTAACTGTGACAAAAAAAAAAAAAAAATTTTTTTTTTTTTTTTTTTAAAAAAAAAAAACTTTTTTACTGTTTTACTTCTAAAGTAGTGGAGCGATGAGTCTAAGTTTTCTTTAAGATGTCTCCTACAGATGAACTTCTTTTACCCATTCATTGAAGTCAGATTTATCACAATCACTCAAAACAATTTGTTAAATTTAAAGCCTTAAATACATCGAAAACATCCACAACTAATCTAGACAAAGTAAATTGCGAATGAAATTTGTCTTTAACCCTTTTAATGGCTAATGAAAAATTATTTCTAAAGAGTTTTGCTAACCAATCCTTCCATCAAAGAGAGTTAACTTTCTTTACTATTAATTTCTAAATGGAGGAACACACTTAGCTCTATACTTAAGGATTAAATATTCTATTTTCTTCACCTCACATTTAACATATACCCTTCCATAAATAATAATTCATTCATTCATTCATAAAGCTTTATTCAGGGAATGGTACATTTACAGGTTTAAAGTTTAAAAGTAGGTCATATTCTACTAAATTCAATAATAATCTTAATAATAATATAGTAACTGTCCAGTTCTCTGAAAAGGGCTGCTAGGGGAAAACACTTCTGTTTCCTTTGAGCCCCAATGTTTAATACATATAAATTTATATATAAATTATACTTTAATTTAATAATTACAGGTTACTTCTAGAGTAACAAGAAGAAATATTGATCATGCAAGTAGCAATAACAATTATGTTACTTATGATGTTCATTATGATAATACTGGTATAAATAATAGCAATGATGATATATATTTTAAAGATAATAATAGTAATAAGAATAGTAGTATCAATAAGAATAATATAATAATGAGTGATATTAATAATAATAACAGTAATAATAATAATAATAATAATAATAATAATAATAATAATAATAATAATAGTAATTATTATTAATAATAATAATAATAATAATAATAATAATAATAATAATAATAATAATAATAATAATAATAATAATAAGAATATTATTATAATAATATTATAATATTATTATCATCTTTATTATTAGTATAAGTAATAACAATGCTGCTGATAGTAGTAGCATCATAAAAGTCGAGCTGGTGTCCTAGAAATGGATATTATAAAAGCTATTTTCGACGATATTAATTTTCTTGGAATGATTCTTAATAAAGAAATTTTCCTTATTGTTAACATTAAAAATTCATTAATTATTTTCATATTTGTATTTATATCCATTTTCAGGTGCAAAATAAAACCAGAAAATGTCATTAAACATTTCTCTTTACGACTTTGCAGCTTTCTTACTTATTTGTTTGGTAATCGTCGAACGCTGCAGAATCACAAGATCAGCCATGGAGGTAAATTGCACAAATCATATTTTTGTTTTTCTTTTCCAGTATTGTTACATATTTATTTTACTATCCAAATATATATATATATATATATATATATATATATATATATATATATATATATATATATATATATATATATATATATATATAGGGGGAAGTAGCGTATCCGAAGCGATGAATTACCCCCTGTTGGGTATACGGGGTGTTAAAGGTACTCCTATCTCATCCCGGTGCCCAATGGTTCGCTCCCTTTCGCGCTCACCTTTTATCTACACGGAGTAGGCTCTCCTTTACATAAATAAAACATTTCAAACACATCTTAAAAAAAAAAAATCAATAATGGCGTCAACTTCGGTAGCCTCGGAGAAGCCACGGGGGGCGGCTTCCAAAAATAGCCCCTCATCCACCCCTTCCCCCATCACCACTTGGGAGTTGGTGGCCTCCGGTGATGGGGTTGGTGCCACCAAGGACACAGCTGCCGGCTTGTCCTGATGCACGGTCTAGTTTTTTCATTAATTTCTGCAACATTCGCTGTCTGCACTCTAATTTCCACTTTGTTGAACATCACCTCTCTTCTTCTAGACCTCACCTCTTATTCTTGACCGAAACTCAGATGTTTGAGCGTTCTGATAGCAAACCCTATTCTGTTTCCTCCTACTGTCTCTATCCTCAATTTTCAGCCAAAGGCGGTTGTTGTGCATACGTGCGCAACGATGTCGTTTGTTCTCGTGTCTCTAATTTGGAGTCTTCTGAATTTTCAACCTTATGGCTTAAGCTCTCTTGCCATTCTACAACTAAATTCATTTGTTCTGTTATTTATCTCCTAATTCTACTGACTATCCTAAATTCTTCGACTATTTAAACTCCAAAATAGAGCACATTCTCTCTTCTTCTCCTTTCTCTGAAATCATCATATTAGGTGATTTCAATGTTCACCACCGCCAATGGCTTTCATCTAGTTCTCATGATCCAGCTGGTGAACGTGCCTTCCAATTTTCGCTATCCAAAACAACCTTGAGCAGTTGGTGCAGCTCCCTACTCGTATCCCTGATCGTCTTGGAGATGAACCCAACATTCTAGACCTTTTCCTAACTTTTAATCCTTCTCCTTACACTGTTAAACTCTTTCCTCCTCTGGGTTCCTCCGATCACCTTCTTATCTCTGTATCTCTTCTATCTCTTCAAGTCTTCCGCAGGAAAGACCCCCTTCTTTTGAAAGGAAACGTTTGTGGCACTTCGGTGCCGCAAGCTGGTCGGACTTGCGGTCGTACTTCTTCGATTTCCCGTGGAATGATTATTGCTTCCGTGGAAGGGGTCCCTCGGAGTGTGCAGAACGCATTACCGAGGTGATTCTCTCTGGCATGGAGGCGTACATTCCATATTCTTTCCCTTCTACTAAACCTAACAAACCTTGGTTTAACTCTGCTTGTTCTCGTGCTATCCGCCGCAGGGATGCTGCCTTCAGGGATTACCGTCGTCTTCAAACTCCAGAAACTCACGCTACTTATATTTCATCCCGGAATCGTGCAAAATCTATCCTTCGTAACACTAAAAACTCCTTTCTCCGTAGAAAATGCAATAATCTTTCTGGTTCCTCTTCTTCACGTTCTTTCTGGCATTTTGCAAAAAATGTCAACTCTAACTTTGCTTCTTCCTCTTTCCCTCCTTTAATATCTTCCGACGGCACAACTGCTGTTTTACCTTCTTCTAAAGCTGAACTCTTCGCTCAAACTTTTGCCTCTAATTCAACCTTAGACGATTCCGGAGCTATTTTTCCTCCTTCAACCCCCTCCAACTCATTTATGCCTAAAATTAGAATTTCTTCTAAAGACATGTCATTTCTGCTCTCTCTGAGCTTAATACTAAGAAGGCGTACGGTCCTGATGGTATTCCTCCTGTGGTTCTCAAAACTTGTGCTTCCGAGCTTGCACCCTGCCTTGGTAAACTTTTTCGTCTTGTCTTCTCTACTTCAACCTTCCCTTCTTGCTGGAAACGTGCGCTCATTCAGCCTGTGCCGAAGAAGGGGACCCCTCTCAACCTCCAACTACCGTCCCATTTCTTTGACCTCCGTTCTCTCTAAAGTTTTCGAATCTATCCTTAACAGGAAGATTTGGAAACATCTCAATTCTTCTAATCTTATCTCTGATCGCCAGTATGGCTTTCGTAAGAAACGCTCTACTGGTGATCTTTACTTTCCCTTCTCTCTGACTCTTGGTCCTCCGCTCTTCGGCATTTCGGTGAATCTTTTGCTGTCGCGCTGGACATATCGAAAGCTTTCGATAGAGTCTGGCACAAAGCTTTGATTTCTAAACTTCCCTCTTTCGGTATCTATCCTTCTCTCTGTGATCTTCTCGCTCATTTCCTTTTCTGGTCGTTCTATAGCAGCTGTTGTAGACGGCCACCGTTCTTCCTTTAGAATCTATTAAGCAGTGGTGTTCCTCAAGGGTTCTGTCCTATCACCAACACTTTTTCTACTTTTCATTAATGACCTTCTCTCTATTACCTCATCTCCTATCCACTCCTATGCTGATGACTCCACCCTTCATTACTCCTTTCAAGTTTTGAAAAACGTCCCACCCAACAGCAGTTGATAGACTCGAGAAGGGTAGCCTTGGAGCAACTAACCTCTGATCTTTCTCGTATTTCAAATTGGGGCAGAGAAAACATGGTTGTTTTCAATGCCTCAAAAACTCAATTCCTTCCATCTCTTCACTCGACACAATCTTCCACACAACTATGATATCTTCTTCGAAAACACACAACTCCAACCTTCATCTGTTTTTAATATTCTTGGTGTTTCTTTTTCTCGTGATCTTTCTTGGAAAGATCACATTACTTCTCTTTCTAAACAAGCTTCTAAGAGGTTGGGTGTTCTGAGGCGCCTTCAGAATTTCTTCACTCCAGTTGCTTGCTCTGTATAGGGGTGTTGTTCGCCCCTGTATGGAGTATGCTTAGCACATCTGGGGTGGTTCCACACATACAGCTCTCCTAGAGAAGGTGGAGTCTAGGGCATTTCGTCTCATCAACTCTCCTGCTCTTACTAACTCTCTTCAATCTCTTTCTGCCCGTCGAATTGTTGCGTCACTCTCTCTTTACTATCGCTATTACAATGGACACTGCTCTTCTGAACTCTCTCGTCGCATACCTCCTCCATTGAGAAGAGCTCGTGCGACACGCCTTTCTACACAGTCTCATCCTTTCTCTGTCCAACTCTCCGACCCCAGACTTAACCGCTATGCTCTGTCTTACATATACTCTACTGGTAAAGTCTGGAACACACTCCCTTCATCTGTTTTCCCAACTTCCTTTGACTTGCATACTTTCAAACGCCGTGTATCTGGACACGTCGGCCACCATCGACCAGGATAATAGATCTTTTCCCAACTCCGGTGGAATTTGGTAGGCCCTGGCCTTTATATATAAAAAAAAATATATATAATATATATATATATATATATATATATATATATATATATATATATATATATATATATATATATATATATATATATATATATATATATATATATATATATATATATATATATATATATATTATATATATATATATATATATATATATATATATATATATATATATATATATATATATATATATATATATATATATATATATATATATATATATATATATATATATATATATATATATATATAAAAATCCGGGGAAAACATGAATCAACCCTTTTATTAGAGTAGTACTCCATACAAGGACTGATTAGATCCTTGAATAATTGGACTAAGATTGTTAAGGAAAAAAAACAAGCTCTTTTAAGGTGGGGATTGCAAAAGCTGTGATGTAAAGTCTAAGAAATGTTTTGTGCTTTGTTAAGGCTATGAATTTTTGTACTGTCAACAGAAGACAAGGGAAAACCGTCGGAGATAGGAAAGTTAAAAGGTGTCTTTGAGAGGGAGATTTGTCAAAGTTGTCTTTAATTAAAGAGCTGAATTCACAAAGTTGGTATGACCTCATTGGAAAATCAATGTAGAAAAACAACAATAGAATCTGAAAGACTAAGACTGGAGGCAAATCTAGGTGCAAAGAGGAGAACAAATTTGAAGTGAGTAGAATAGCGAAGAGTCGAGTCATCGGGATAAGAATGTATTTAATTAGATAAAAAGCTGAGATCATCATTATTAAAAAAAAGAACATAGTAAGAAATAATACAGAACTCTAAGGAAAATCACATCTGACAGTTAAGAAGATGCCCAGCCAACAACATTCAATATGGAGCGATTTGAAGAGAAGGAAGACATTAAAACGCGCATGCAACACCGAGTCAAGCTCTTGGAAATGCCAGGCTCACCACAAAAGATTACCCATAGTCTCTAAGGTTAGAAGTTTATAAAACTGTGATATAAAAATATAAATCACAAGTAGACCTCGAGGGCCGAAAGACTATTAAGTTAAAATTATTTTACCCATTCCTTTCAGCTAGAGTACTCCAAAATCTTATACCATTCTTTCTGCAGAACAGTGGCAAGTTCGTTAATGCCAATGAGGTGGATAGCGCCCTCTAACATTTTTCTCTATCACTGTCTACAATAGCTCAATAATATTGAGATTGGGCTGTTGTGGAAGTCATGGAAGATATGAAACCCTACCTTCGTGCTCTGAAAACCAGTCCTGAACCTTTTTAGCTGTGTGAACAGGGGCTTTGTCATCCTGATAAACAGAATCACCATCAGGGATTAAATATTTCACCATGGGATGGAGATGGCCGCCCAAAATAATCGAGTATTCGTTGGCAGTGACAGTACTTTGCAGATCGATGATAAGTCCGGCAGAAAACCACAAAATTGCTGCCCATACCATGATTGAGTCCCCGCTGTTTTATTGTGGATCGCAAATATCCTACATTTTTAGCTTGGCCCAGCTTTCTCCAGACGTATACTCAGTCAGAGGTGGGGAAGAGTGTAAAGCTTGACTCATCTGATCATATGATCTTTAATTGCTCCATAGTCCAGTTTTTATGCATTTGACAATACTGTCTCCTCTTATTAGCGTTTGGGATAATGACGAGTTGTTTTCGAAGGACGATCAGTCCATACAAACCTTGCGTTTACAGTTCCCTTCGTACTGTTTTGGTGCTAATATAGTTTGTGAGCACGGTGTTCAGCTCGGCAGCAATCTCTGGAGCAACAGATTTCTGATTTTTATTCAAAACCCTACGCAACGTTCGTCTGTCTTTTATTCAACAAAAATTTCCGTCCTTGCTGGTATTTGTCGGATGAGGTTTTTCCAGTATTCCTGTGTGCCGTCATAATCTTTGATACTGTTCCTCGAGATATCTCAAACACTTCCGTTATTTTTTTCCAAAGACATCCACCATACGAGCCCCAACAATTTAGCAGGCTGTGGTTCGGTCAGCTCTGCCATGATTTACTCACAACTTCACAGAAAGCTGCCTTGACGAAAAATGATGCGTGAAAAGTGTAGAAGAGCTTAGAATTGTAGTTGCCTTGCTCATAAACGATAGTGTCCTCTCCATGCCCCTTAGGGCATACCTGTTTTTGCCGTCGTGAAATTTTCAGGTATTGCCATATTTTTTCTAACCCTTTAAGGTTTCACTGTCCAAAAGCTTTTCCATTTTATACAGGTTGATCAAATTCGATATTAAAGAAAAATGTTTCCGAAATTGTAGTTCTCGCAAGTAGTATACTACGCACTTTCTCAAGGTGCCAGATTTAGCTACTTTTCGAAAAATCTGGCATCGCACTCTTCTACATTATATCTGTATATCCATTTTTAAATTTAGTTCACCATAGCTACGTTTGTTAAAGTATGTTAAAGTTAGGTTAAGCTAGACAACTAATAATAAAATGATAAAATTATTTATCTACCAAAGTTATAATAAAATTTAAAAAAAAAACTTTCGAACGGTAATTATTGTAAATTTATTTCTAGACTTCATATGTCATGATTATTAGAGTGGGTCAAAATTTTTTTTCCCAGAAACTGCGGTATGCACGGAAGTCAGGATCAAGTTGTAACATTATATGTCAAATTATAGGGTTGTACGACCCCCCTACCCCTCGCACATCATCCACCCCCTTGAAAAATTAGAAACATAAATAAAAATACATCTTTCTTTAAACATTAGCTCAGAGGCTAATAATAAGATATAAGACATACGCAGGCACCAAAGACATACACACAAATACCCTCACAAAACCCCTATCCCCTCAACTTTAAGGGAAAATGAAAAAGAAACCAGCAATACTTATAAACTTTATCCTTTCAGTTTTAAATTTAAGCTATATATATATATATATATATATATATATATATAATATATATATATATATATATATATATATATATATATATATATATATATATATATATATATTATTTAAAGTTCACATCTCACGGGCATTACCCTATTCGAGGAGAGGAACTTTTCTAGGTATAGTATATACCTAGGATCCCGAAGTGGGATTGAACCGGCGCCCTCAAGCACGTGAGTCAATCACCCTACCGTTTGAGCCACGGATATATATATATATATATATATATATATATATATATATATATATATATATATATATATATATATATATATATATATATATATATATATATATATATATATATATATATATATATATATATATATATATATATATATATACACTTTAGGTATGATTATAAATAAAATATAAAAGAAAGTTATTTACATACAAATTTAAAAAAATAAGCATAAAAACGAGCTAACCTTTTAATACTTCCCTTTTCATAAATCTAAATAGTCATTGGGACCAGTGTTTTTTGCTTAATTAATTAATTATTATTAAGGGGGTGGGGTCCAATTTTTAAAAAAAATGTTTTATCCAATTCTCCAAAAAATTTCAATATTAATATTAGTATTTTCCGATGAAAAAACTCCATTCCTATTGTTTTTCCGAGGGATTTGCCGTTTAAAAATTTCTTTGGAAATTTAAGGTATGTTTAAATCTACGGTGAGGTCAAGTCAAAAATACTTTTGCTCTAAAATTTGGTGTGTGCATTTCTAAATCTATTGACTACAAAATCCTTGCTCCTAGAGCCATACAAAAAATGTTATTAGCTCAAAACTGACCAACTATAGAAAAAGAAAATGATTTGAAAAAAAAAAATCACCTTTTTGTAAAAAAAATATTTATAAAAAAAAATCTACAACTACTGCATTTATTATTTTTGGTGGTACATAGAGGAGTGATTTGGCTACAAATTTCTTTCTATACGTTATTCTTTCCGATTCGTTTGTTCTAAAATATAGCTCCTCAAAAAAGGTCAATTTTTAAACCAATTTTCAAAATTTCCAAAAGTATGAGAGGGTATATCTTTCTTCAAACAAATAGCATTAGTAGTGCTCTAAATAAAAGTTATAGATCTATCCCTCCTCTAAACAATATTCAAAAATATATATAAAAAAAACTATAGTATGCGTTTTTTTTTTTAAATAATTTTTTCCTCCGGAAGGATATGTTAAAAAAAAAAAAAAAAAAATCGAGCGTATATAACTTTTTTCCTAGATGGGATATGAAAAATCTGTTAATACAAATGCAAATATTGGGGTTAAAATGATTTAGCTATATTTTTAGCTCATGTGGACTAGTGGTTTGACTCCGCTATTAATTTTTTTCAACATTAACCCAAAATAACGTTCAAACCGTTATAGACTCAGAAGCACCCTCGAAATCAACCTAGAACGTCGTGAAAAAATGCATATAACTTGAAAATTTCAGTTCAATCGGTCAAATAATAATAAAAAAAAAAAAAAAAATTGGACCCTCCCCTTTTGAACTGAATTCCATTCAAAATATACCCATGTCTGTTTTCTTATTCAATTCTCACTTGTGGCGCTTGTATAATTGCATTTATTATTTTTGGTGGTATGGAAACAAAACAGTGTTGATTGGCTCATTTACAAAATTGTTTTATTTCATCAATCGTTAAATCCTTTAAAACATTAATAAAGCAGATGGCTGGGTGACTGTTTCCTTTTTCCAATCAATAACTTTTGTATAATCATTTGCATTAAAGGTTAATGTTTTAGAGAATTCGAAAACTCTTGAATTGCAATTCCTTTCTCTATCTTGAATAATTCGTTGAACAACTAAATCTCTAATCTCTCTTTATTTGCGTTCGCTAACAGTGTAATTAATACATTCTCAGAATGAGCAAATTAGGAGTTGTTTCTTAGTAAATGCTCCATAATCAATAATCATACCAAGCTTTTTTTTGTCCACGTCTTTAAGTAGGCATATCAAGTAACAATATATATTATATATATATATATATATATATATATATATATATATATATATATATATATATATATATATATATATATATTATATATATATATATATATATATATATGTGTGTGTGTGTGTGTGTGTGTGTGTGTGCACCATTAGTTGCCTTTCGATGTGACTTTACCCAAAACCACCCTGGTTCGTAAACTTTCATTATTATATTCCTTAGATTTTGAAGAACTTTGCTAAGATGTTTTGTGGAAACGTATAACCTTAAGATCCTGTTTGCTTTTGTTAGTCATCTGGCATGATGAAGGGTGCCTGGAGATTTCTTGGCTAATGATGGCAATACATTCCCTGATTTTATACTATTACACATTTCATGCAAATATTTTTGGTCAGTGCTAATTTGTTTAGTGATATCTTTGGGGATTTTTTCAAGGTTGTTGCTTACAAGTTCAAAAAAATTCAACTACCTCCAGCTACCTTACATCTTCTTAGATTTTATTTCCAATGGTACCCTTTAAAGTTTTTGGTCCTGATGTTTCACCATAAATTGCCTTGAATATGTGCTTGAATGGAAGTTCATATGCATGTAAGAGATAAATTAACCACTGTATCGGTCTTTCTAAGCATATTTCAATCAGTCTCGAAGCTCCACCAACTCTTCCAGTGTTAACTATAGTCCCATTGCAAAGAATAGCTTTAAAGGGTATCTCGCTAAAAGAATCAATTAAGAAATCAGGTATAACATGAGTCATGTAAATATTATCTGGTTCTTTTATAATAACATAATGCTCTTCCTTAACATCTTTTCTTTTAGTTTGATATTTTCTGCCATCAAATCCAATGCATTCAATTTGTGTGTTTTCTAATTTCATTCTGATAGAATTCTTTTCGCCAACGCGTTCATTTGAATAATCATCTCTTCAGCATGTTACTTTCATTCAGTATCCCCATATCCTTTAATGATGCATTGACCCTATTGCTTACACGAGACCTTTCAGCTATTATCGGTAAATACTTATTCACAAATTTATTCTGAAAATTTTCCCTAAGTTCAAATTCTGGGAGAAATTCTACATCGTTACCACTTTCCTCTATTTCCAATGTCTCTTCTTCGATAACATTTGTTCATGTGTCTGTGAGATTGTGTGTGAATATGCTGTATGCCTTACATAGCTGAAAAGGAGATCGGGAGTAAATTACGTTTGAAACACTTTGAGATTGATTTTAGAATCGAGAATAACGTAAAAATAGAGTAATGTGTGCGAGGGGTAGGGGGGCCGCACAAGTTTTAAATTTTGCAAACAGTTTCAGACCATGATACGCCTGTGAATAGCTTAATTTTGACAATTTAAAAAAAAAATGTTTTGACCCACCCTAATGATTATGTTGCTTTGTGAATCATTTTGTGTAAATTTAATTTGGAACCATGGGCGTCGTCAGGGGGAGGGGGGCAGCTCTCCACACTAGAAGTTATTTCTCTTAGTGAGGGCTTATAAAGTGTTTTCCTTATTGTAAACCTAACCCTACTTGGCTTCCTTGAAATAACGAAATAAATACATTACTTGATCTATCTAGATTTGACTTGACTTATTTCTATTATGTCGAATTTTAGTAATAATACTGACACATACTTCGAGTGATGAAGAACCCAGACCCAACTCTTCGACGAGTCAAGATATTGGGCTAAATTTCGGAACTGACGTTTCAGTGGATTACAGTCACGAAAATGACATTGGTAGAAATGTTGGATACTTCTCTATGGTTTCGTTGAAAAAAAAAGTTATTGAAATATTGTTCAATTCCACCGAAGATATATAATTTTTTGGAAGAATCTACCCTCTTAAAGAGGAAATTCAATCATCAATGGTTGGAGACATTCTCCTTGGCTGGTATACTCCACGCGTTTAAAAGGAAGATTTTTGCAAGTTTTGTATTTTATTTCCACCATATAAAAGTTCGGTCAGAGAGGCCCTGGGATCTTTAATAATAAGAACTTTTACTAAATATGAAGATATTCATGAGGTTTGTAAGAGACATACAAACACCGAGTGGCATGAAACTTGTTGAAGCTGAAAAATTGTTTCTGCAGGACGTGCCGGTAGACGTCAAAATTAGCCAGTATTGTAAGAAAACCATAGGATAAATATAAAAGTATTATCTTCAATAATTTTATGTGACATTTTCTGGTACGCACGATTTATCACTTCGGGGTAAGAATCAAGATGAGATAATGTTGAAAGATTTGCGCCGTTTACGAATAGATGCGAGAGACCTCTCATTGAAAAACCATTTTCAGCATAGGAATAAAAATGCCACACACCAATCAGTTCAGATTTAGAATGGTATCATTTCTTTACGTGATACTACTACAAAGGAAAGCATCGTTAATAAGGCCAAGGAAGCGTGAGCGAACAACTTACTACCAGATGAAACTGCTGGTATTTCTGGAAAGGAACAGTAATAAATAGGGTTGCGGTATTTCGACAAATAAAATCAAAGAGGAATGCATTGGCTTTGTTGAACTGGAATAGCTTGAATCCATTGCGAAAGTCACTGATAATTTTGTTACGAGCGAGGAACAGGATCCTGAGAAATGCGTGGGCTAGGGTTTCGATGACTGTTCTACGATGTCTGGCAAAGAAGGTGGAGTCCAAGCAATATTGCGAGAAAGTATAAAAAAGCATTGTTCTTTCGTTGTTCTTCACACAAACTAAATCTGGTAGTAAATGATTTGAACACAATACTTGAAATCCACAATAATGTGGGAACTTTAATGGACATTATTACGTTTTCCGTTTGTCGGTTTTGAGAAGAAAATAAATGCCAAACATCTCAAGCTTATGTCAGAAAAGATTGTCTGAAAAACATAAGTGCATCAGTGTTTAAGGAGCACTTTGTACGAATAATACAAGAGTTAGAAACCCTACCATTAAAGGAAATGTCGCCACAAGAAAAGGCACCTTTTGAATTCAGGGGAGGTTCCAATTTCAAATCGACATTTTTTATTTATTGACCGGGTCCATGTAAATCAATAATCTAAGAAAAACTCGATTTTTGGCGATTTTTTGTAGCTATAACGGTCTGAAAATTATTTGGAAAATTTTCCCCTGAAAGAGTGAATAGAAGTGAAAAACCACTTGTCGAAATTCTCTTAAAATTAAAATGTATATTCCTTGTTCCAATTGCAAGAAACGCTAGCAACAGATTTTGTTATCAAATTTAGAAAAACAGTTATGTACCCTCAAAAATTGAACTGTATATTCCTTGTTCCAATTGCAAGAAACCCAAGAAACAGATTTTTGATATCTGCATTAGGAAAAAAATTATGTGCCCTCAAAAGTGATCTTTTTAAAAAATTTTTTTTGGGTCAAATATAGAAAAAAGTGAATAGCGGGGTCAAACCACTGGTCCACATGAGCTGAAAATTTAACTGAACAATCTTAGCCCCAATTCCTCGGTTTTTGTAGGAAGGAAAAAAAGTTATAATCACTCAAATTTTTTTTTGGAAAAAATATACCCTTTAGGAGGAAAAAATTATTTAAAAAAAAATTAATCCTAAAAACTTTTATAATTTTTAGATATTGTTTAGAGGAGGGGTAGATCTACAACTTTTATTTAGAGCATTATTAAATGCTATTTGTTGAATAAAGATATAGCCTCTCAAACTTGGTCAAAAATAGACCTTTTTTGAGGGGCTATATCTCGGAACAAGCGATTCAGATCGAATAACATATAGAGATGAATTTGTAACCACATTACTCTTCTATACATTTACCAAAAATAACTAATGTAGTAATTATAGTTTTTTTAAAATATTTTTTTACGAAAAGGTGAATTTTTTTTTCCTTTCTCGATATGGAGCAGTTTGTGCTAGTAACATTTTTTGTATAGCTCTTGGAGTAAAAGTCTGTTAGAAGCTTTTGTAGCAATAGACTCAGGAATACACACCCATATTTCAGACCAAAAATATTTTTGACCTGGGCTCACCGTAGATTTAAACATACCTCAAATTTCCGAAATAACTTCTAATCTTTAAATCCCTTGTAAAAAAAGTTAGGAATGGAATTTTTTCGTCATTAGAAAGCCATTAGAGGTGGTGAACATTGAAATCACTTAAAATGATCATTTCGGAGAAAGGAGAAGAAGGAAGAATGTGTTCTATTTTAGAGTTAAGATAGTCGAAGAATATTAGATAGTCTGTAGAGTTAGGAGATAAATAGACAGAACACTTGAATTTAGTTGTAGAGTTGCAAGAAAGTTTAAGCCATAAAGTAGAGAATTCAGAAGACTCCAAATTAGGGAAACGAGAACAAACAACATCATTGCTCACATATGTGCAACATAGTAGGGTGTGCTGTCAGAGGACTCAGATACCTGAGTTTCATTTAGGAACAAGAGATAATGTCTAGAAGAGGAGAGGTGGTGTTCTACAAAGTAGATATTAGGTAATGTAAGTGTAAACGCTTGTAAATTTGTAAGATGCATGTTAAGAAGGAATAAGTTTGTCAGAGCATAGGCACTCCAATGTGAGTCAATGGTACACTAGAGACCCTCTGAGAAGATGAAATGCGAAATGGAACGAACTAAAGGGCAACGGAGTGAAACGGAATGGTCTAGCCCATTATATCACTCCGCGTGTTAAGCCTAATGGGGGGTACTTTCCTCTCTACGGACTGCGCTACGTCCTCCCCCTATAAGGATTGAGTTAGATGAATACCTGAGATGGCCATTAATGAAAAATAAGGATAGAGCAGGAGTCAAGACAGAACCCTAAAGAACACCACTATTGACAACAAATGAAGAAGCAGTCGCCTAATCAACTACATTCGAAATGGAACCATTAGAAAGGAAGATAGACATAAGCAAGCAAAGAAAAAGAGAAAACCCAAAAGTGGGGAGCTTGTAAAGCAGTGACGCATGAAATTCCCTGTCAAATGAGTTAGATTTATCAAGCGTCACCACACAAATTTTCCCATATTCTCTATGGGCAGAAGACCGTAAATCTGTGAGATAGGAAACTATATCACCAGTAGACCTCGAAGGTCGAAAACCATACTGATGATTAGAAAGAAAGGATTTGGATTCTAGATGATCTAAGAAATGAGAGTTGAGAAAGATTTCAAAGATCTTTGAGAAAATACAAGTGAGAGCTATAGGGCGATAGTTAGAAGGATCAGAGAGGCTACTTTTCTTTGGTAAAGGTTTGACTAATTCGTTCTTCCAGCACTGAGGGAAAATACTAGTATTGAGGCATAGAGAGAAAGGTTGAACGAGGACGGAGCCAGCTCAGAAGCACATTCCCTTAAAGCTCGGGAAAGAATGCCATCTGGGCCGCTTGCCTTTCTAACATTCATAGATTTCAGAAGCCTATGTACCTGATCAAATGTAATCACAGATAAAGTCATGGGATATCTGAGAGGAGAAGAAGAGGAAGGAGGATTGCAAGAATTATTCAGGGTTGAATTAGATGAGAACATGGGACCGAACAAATTTGCCTTTTCAGTTGAAGTATTAGTAACAGACCCATCAGTACGAATAAGAGGAGGAAAGGAAGATATATATATATATATATATTATATATATATATATATATATATATATATATATATATATATATATATATATATATATATATTATATATATATATATATATATATATATATATATATATATATATATATATATATATATATTATATATATATATATATATATATATATATATATATATATATATATATATATATATAATAATATATATATATATATTATATATATATATATATATATATATATATATATATATATATATATATATATATATATTATATATATATATATATATATATATATATATATATATATATATATATATATATATATATATATATATATATATATATATATATATATATATATATATATATATATATATATAAAAATGAATTATTTTCTTATTCATACTATCCAAAAAACAAATTAATAACTTTCAAAATTTTATCCATCGACAACATCCGCAATTAATAATGGAGAATGCGGATGTGGATGCAGATATTGCAAAATCATGAACTGCGGATGCGAATATGGATGTCACATACATCACATATATATATATATATATATATATATATATATATTATATATATATATATATATATATATATATATATATATATATATATATATATATATATATATATATAATATATATATAATACACTTCTGGTGGTTAAAGGGCAAAAGCTAAAGTTCTACTAATTTCCACGAAAGTTTGGATAATACCGGAACTAAAGTTAAAGGCCGACATATCCAGATATACTATTTGAAGAGTGCAAATCAAAAGAAGTTTTGAAAACAGATTAAGGAAGTGTGTTCGAGATTTAACCAGTAGAGTATATGAAAGATTGAGCATAGCAGTTAAGTCTGAGAGATGGACAGAGGAAGAATGATACTGTGTTAAATTCGTGTCTCACGAGCTCTTCTCAATGGAGGAGGTATGCAATTTGAGAGTTCAGAAGAGCTGTGTACATTGTAGTGGCAATAGTATAGAGAGAGTGATGCAACAATTCAATGTTATTGAATAATTGTAATGATGGTATTTATTACGTGAAGGCGAGAAAAATATAAATATATATATATATATATAATATATATATATATATATATATATATATATATATATATATATATATATATATATATATATATATATATATATATATGTATAGGGGGAGGACGTAGCGCCGTCCGAAGCAATGAAAGTACCCCACATTGGGCTTAACAGCTGGGTGATAGGGTGGGCTAAGCCATTCCGTTTCACTCCGTTGCCCTTTGGTTCGTTCCTTTTCGCGTTTCACCTTCTCAGAGGGTTTCTAGTGTACCCTCGTCTCACATTGGAGGGTCACTGATCCCACTTCTACTTCCCGCGACTCACTTCTCACATACCAACAAATTAATCCGTACATTACATTTAAAATAACTACAAAATGGCGAAACATAAAACTGGTTCGGAGATGCTTCGAGGGGCGGCATCCAAAGAATGCCCCTCATCCACTCCTTCCCCATCAGCAATTGGGAGTTGGTGGCCTCCGTTGATGGGGTTGGTGCCACCAAGACCTCTATGCCGACTTGCCCTGGTGCACGATCTTCCTTTTTCATTAACTTCTGCAACATTCGCTGTCTCTTTACTAATTTCCACTTTGTCGAACACCACTTCTCTTCTTCTAGACCTCATCTCTTATTCTTAATCGAAACCCAGGTGTTTGATTGCTCTGACAACAAGCCCTACTGTGTTTCCTCCTACTGTCTCTATCTTCCATTTTCAACAATAGGCGGATGTTGCGCATATGTGCTCAACGATGTTGTTTGTTCTCGTGTCTTTAATTTGGAGTCTTCTGAATTCTCTACTTTATGGCTTAAACTTTCTTGCAACTCTACAACTAAATTTATCTGTTCTGTCTATTTATCTCCTAACTCTACTGACTTTCTAAAATTCTTCGACTATCTTAACTCCAAAATAGAACACATTCTTTCTTCTTCTTCTTTCTCCGAAATGATCATTTTAAGTGATTTCAATGTTCACCACCGACAAACGGCTTTCATCTAGTTCTCATGATCCATCTGGTGAACTCGCCAACCAATTTTCTATCCAGAATAACCTTGAGCAGTTGGTTCATCTCCAAACCCGTATCCCTGACCATCTTGGTGATGAACCCAACAAACTTAGATCTTTTCCTAACTTCTTATCCTTCTCCTTACACTCTAAACTCTTTTCTCCTCTGTGTTCATCCGATCACCATCTTATCTCTGTATCTTGTTCTGTCTCTTCAAGTCTTCCGCAAGAACGTTCCCCGCCTTCGGCTAGGAAGCGTTTCTGGCATTTCAGTGTCACTAACTGGTCTGACTTGTGGTTGTACTTTTCTGATTTTCCATGGAATATTACTTTTTCCGTGGGAGGGGTCCCTCGGAGTGTGTAGAGCGCATAACCGAGGTCATTCTCTGTCATGGAAGCGTACATTCCATATTCTTTCCCTTCTACTAAACCTAACACAACCTTGGTTTAACTCTGCTCGTTTTTGAGCTATCCGTCGCAGGGATAAAACTCCAGAAACTCATGCAACTTATATTTCATCATGGAATTGAACAAATCTATTCTCCTTTACACCAAAAACTCCTTTCTCCGCTGCAAATGCAATGATCTTTCTGGTTCCTCTTCCTCTCACCTTTTCTGGCATTTAAAAAAATGATAACATTAACTTTGCTTCTTCCTCTTTCCCTCCTTTAGTATATTCTGACGGTTAAACTGCCGTTTTGTCTTCCTCTATAGTTAATTCTTCACTCAAACTTTTGCTTCTAATTCAACCTTAGACGATTCTGGAGCTGTTCCTACTTCTTCAACCCCGTCCAACTCATTTATGCCTAAAATTATAATTTCTTCTAAAGAAGTCATTCCTGCTCTCACTGAGCTTAACACTAACAAGGAATTTGATCCTGGTGGTATTCTTTCTTTTTTTTCTCAAAACATGTGCTTCCGAGCTTGCACAATGGCTTGGTAAACTATTTCATCTATGTCTTTCTACTTCAACCTTCCCTTCTTGCTGGAAACGTGCACTCTTTAAGCCTGTGCCGAAGAAAGGGGACCCTTCTCAACCCTCTAACTACCGTCCCATTTCTTTAACCTCCGTTCTTTCTACAGGTTTCGAATCTACCCTTAACAGGAAGATTTGGAAGCATCTCAATTCTTCTAATCTTATCTCTGATTGCCAATATGGCTTTCGGAAGAAACGATTTGCTGGTGGTCTTCTTTCCCTTCTTCCTGACTCTTGGTTCTCCGCGTTTCGGAATTCCGTTGAATCCTTTGTTATTAAGCTAGACATACTGAAAGCTTTCGATGGAGTCTGACACAAAGCTTTAATTTCTAAACTTCCCTCTTTCGGAATCTATCCTTCTCTTTGTGATCTTTTCTTTGATTTCCTTTCCGGTCGTTCTATAGCAGCTGTTGTAGACGATAATCGTTCTTCCTTTGAATCTATAAATAGTGGTACTCCCCAAGGATCTGTCCTATCCCCAACGCTTTTCTGGTTTTCATTAATGACCTTCTCTCTGTTACTTCATCTCCTATCCATTCCTATGCTGATGACTCCACCCTTTATTACTCTTTTCAGTTTGAAAGGCGTCCCTACCAACAACAGTTAATAGACGCAAGGAAGGTAGGTAGCCTTGGAGCAGCTGACTCTGATCTATCTCTTATTTCAAATTGTTTTTTTTCAGTTCCACCAAAACTCAATTCCTCCATCTCTCTACTAGACACAACCTTCCACACAACTATGATATCTTCTTCGAAAACACTCAACTCGGACCTTCTTCTGTCCTTAATATTCTCGGAGTTTCTTTTTCTCGTGATCTTTCTTGGAAAGATCACATTATTTCTCTTTCTAAACAAGCTTCTAAGAGGTTAGGTGTTCTGAGCCGTCTTCAGTATTTCCTCACTCCACCCCAGTTGCTTCTCTGTATAGGGGTGTTGTTCGCCCCTGTATGGAGTATGCGTCACATATCTGGGGTGGTTTCCTCATTATGCCTAAAAGTGTGGAGTCTAGGGCTTTTCTTTTTATTAACTCTCCTGTTCTCACAAATTATCTCCAGTCTCTTTCTGCCAGTCGAATTGTTGCGTCACTCTCTCTATACTATCGATATTACAATGGGCACTGCTTTTTGAACTCTCTCGTCGCATACCTCCTCCATTGAGAAGGGCTCGTGCGACTCGTCTTTCTACACAGTCTCATCCTTTCTCTGTCCAACTCTACGACCCCAGACTTAATCGCTATGCTTAATCTTACATGTACACTACTGATAAAGTCTGGAACCCATTTCCTTCGTCTATTTTCCCAACTTCCTATGACTTACACACCTTTAAACGTCGTGTATTAGGTCGGCCTTTTTGACCAGGTTTCCCTCTTTCCTCTTAACTCTGGTGAAAATTTTGGTGGGCCACTAACCTTTGCCCACCAAAGGTGATATAATATTATATAATATATATATATATATAATATAATATATATATATAATATATATATATATATATATATATATATATATATATATATATATATATATATATATATATATAATATATATATATATATATATATATATATATATAATATATATATATATATATATATATATATATATATATATATATATATATATATATATATATATATATATATATATATATATATATATATATATATATATATATATATATATATATTATATATATATATATATATATATATATATATATATATATATATTATTAAAATTATAAAATTATGAATGTGTGTTGTAAGAAAATCTGTTCGTTAGTGTAAAAAGAGAATAGTGGAGCCAACAATGAAAATTAAATTTATATGTAATATGTTTGTATTAAAAAATGAATAAATAAAAATAAAGGTTAATTTAGATAATAAATAGAGAAGAAAAAAATTTAGTTAAATAATTACAATAGTTAAGCCATTTGTTATGATGAAATTTGCAAAATATTTGGCGATTATTAGTACCATGGAGTAGAAGACAAGTAAAATATAAGCAATAAGATGTATGAAATTGGAGAATGGAAAAGTGTTTACTTGAATGGCAATCTAAGTCTCCCGTATTGTCTTTCATTAGTACACGAAATGAATACCTATTAATTTTTGTAAATTGTCCCAAATTTTTCTAAGATAAATTGAGGAACAATGACTCCCAAAATTCAACCTTCTAGCACTTGCTTTGAAAGAGATATTTTTTATATTTTATGTTATTTTCATAGTTTACATCTCTCGGGCATTCCCTTATTATAGGAATCTTAGAGATATATGTGATGTGATCTTTCTAAGAGAGATGGCGGGAAAAAGAAAGACCAAGAACATTAAGGAGAGACAAAGGTTTTCGTTGTATAATTTCGAAGATGTGATAAATATGTGGAATATCATGTCTAATAAAAAGATGAAGAAACCAAGTGTTTGAGTCATTGATAATGGCGTTGTTCTCCATGCTTTAGTTAATAATTTTATAAAGATAAACGGTAGTTGCTCCGAGGCCCAATCTCCTATTAAAAGATATTTCAAAATGAAAGTGCTAATGAAATGTGCAGCCGTTGGCATGGAAAGAGATTAGTGATGAAGAAGACATTAATGAAAAATGTAAATGGGACAAGATATAACCATAAAGAACACCATTATTTTTAAATTTAAAGAATGAACGGTGTTAATTTATAGCGAAACATTACCGTTTAATGACCTAAAAGAAAATCAGAGGAGCCACAGTCAAATACCAAAGACGATAGTTTAGAACTGAAATCTTTGCTCCAAACTTTATTGAAAATTTTAGGTACGAGGGAGGGCTGAAATTTTACGCCTGTTTATGTGTTGTTAAGCAAAGGAAACAGGTATTAACATGTTCAGATCTGCGTTCAAAAGATTGAAGCTTGTAAAATAGATCTGACACACGAACAGTATAGCTATTTGGTTTCATTGTTGTGCAGTGATATACAAATGGAAGCTAAAAGTGATACCTTGTTGAAGCAACGTGCAGTGCTTTAGTTTTTGCATATAGAAGATGTAGAGAATACGGCTAAAATTCATCGTCGTTTGCTCGAGGTGTATGAAATGGGGACATTTTTGATGCTAGCAACGTTTCTTGATGGGTACGTATAGCAACTCTTTCTAATAAAGGTGAAATGTCGATTCATTACGCTTCGATAAGTGGCTCCCAAATTAAAGTGACCATTAGCCAACATCATACTCGCATTGATGACATTATTCGGGGAAATCGGCGAATTAAGCAGTCTGAAATTGCTTCCATGCTTGCAATTTCGAAACAGCGTATCCAAGCAATAATTGAAGATTTAAAGTATTGAAAAACTTGTGCCCGTTGGGTGACAAGGCAGCTGACAGTAGACATGAGGAAACAACAGGTCGATATTGCTAATGACATTCTAAACCGTTATCGTTCGAGAGGGCCATCAATTTCTTCAAAACATTTTAACGGGAGACGGAACTTGAGTCCACCACCATGATCCAGAAGGAAAACGAGCCTTTATGGAATTCAGAAACAAAATCTCACCTGGCGTACGAAAGTTTGAGACTCAACTCTCGACTGGCAAACTCATGCTGACAGCACTCTGGGATGTGGAGGGCCTCGTCCGAAGGGCACAATTGTAAACTCCAATCGTTATTGTGAAACTCCAGAAATTTAAGAGCATCCGTCTAAAGAGACCAAACCATGCCGTTTTACTCCTGCATCATGACAGTGCTCGACCACATTGCAGGAAGCTTCAACGACTGAAGTTCGAGGCCATTGATCTTCCACTCCTCAGTCCCGATCTGGCCCACAGTGATTTTTCCTTACTTTCAAAGTTGAAACAGTCTCCGGGAAGTGAAATTTGGTTCAGAAGACGAGGTGAAGTAAGTGGTGGCAAACTGGTTTCGGAAAACAGATCAAGACTTCTTTTCAACCGGTTCGAGAAGTGGGTTCAACGTTTGAAGAAATGTATTGATGTTTGATGTTGTTCTTTAGGTATCCGTCCTATGTTGAAAAATGATATTGCATGTTCATTTAGTAAACCTTTGACCTTCTTTCAGTCTTTGCTTCATTACCTTATCTGCAGTATATGAGATTTTATGGCAGAACAGGTGTTATTTTTCAGCAACATTAAAGTCTTCACCGAAATTCCAAAGACCAGAAGATAGAAGACTAAGAGTTGATTTTAGATAAGTATAGAAAATTTAAGATATTTTAAATCTTCGTTGCTAATAATAGATTCGAAATTTTGGAAAGTGTTGAGGCTAAACAATAGGGTGTCTCTTCTTCACATATTCTGAATAAACGCACCCTAAGGAAAACAAAGGTTCTTATGTATCTAATTTGGAGTCTTTTGAATTCTCTACACTATGGCTTAAGCACTATCGTAATTTTAAAACTAAATTTATTTTATCTTTATTTATCATCTAATTATACTGATTAAACTCAATATAATTAGATGATAAATAGAACAAATAAATTTAGTTATATAATTACAATAGTGCTTAACCTATAGAGTAGAGAATTCAGAAGATTCCATATTAGATACACAAGAACAGACTACA
>SEYY01001914.1:87500-97493 GCA_009176605.1 Armadillidium nasatum | reverse complement strand
TTATTATTATTATTATTATTATTATTATTATTATTATTATTCCTGGTATCAAAGAGGTGTGACGATAACTCAAAAGCTTATTAAAATTTCGTTCGTAAACTTTCAACTTCGTTTTTCTGAAAAAAAGAAGCAACTTCAGAAGGTGAGTTGCCAATTAGCAATTTTTTATCATAATTTAATGAGGTAACTTTATGTAATTGGTTCATTCTGTATTAATAAACAGGAATAATTTGTTGATATAATGAAAACGCTGAATTTTTAAATATCAGAATTTTGTATATAATTATATATTATATATATTATATATATATATTATATTATATATATAATATATATATATTATTCTATATATATATATATATATATATAGATATTATATATTATATATATATGGTCGGACTTCGGTTGAACCACTTAAAATTTAAAAAACTACTGAACGTACGTAAAAAGGATTATATTTTTGAATCCTTGTCGAATTTAGGAGAAATATTAATAATGACAATAAAAAAAATAAAAATAATAAAAAAATTATTCGATTTGAGAAAAGATCTGCATTATTTCTATTATTGTAATGTTTTTTTTTACACGACTCCTTCGACTTATTAACCTAACGACCGAGATGCCGTGGTGTGGCCTAACCGATGCTGTATGTAGCCGTAGGATGTAGCCTACTGCCTATACACCAAAAATATATATATTTTACATTTTTTACAATTTTCTACGCACTCGCTAATTTAGGCACCTTTAAATTTTCGGAAATCGACTCATAAAAAGGCGCCAGACTACGCTGCAGACGTGCGCTGCCAAACGTACTTTTTCCTAAATATATAATTTTTTGTTATTAATAAAATACTTTTTTTTTTTTTAATTTCCCAATTTTCCTTATCAATTCTTAAAGGATTTAAAAATATAATCCTTTTTTACGAGTTCAGTAGTTATTATATATGTGTCTGGTGGCCCAACCCATCACCGGAGGCCATCAACCCAAGTGGTGATTGGGGAAGGGTGGATGAGGGCTATTTTTGGGCTATATATATATATATATATATATATATTATATATATTATATATATATATATATATATATATATATTTATATATATATATATATATATATATATATATATATATATAATATATATATCTGGTGGACAAAGGCTAGAGGCCTACCAATTTCCACCTGAGTTGGGAAATACTGGAAATCTAGTAGTTAATGACCTATACGTCCCGATACACGGCGTTTAAAAATGTGCAAATCAAAAGAAGTCAGAAAAAATATAAAAGGAGTGTGATCCAGAATTTACCAGTTGAGTACATTTAAGATTGAGCATAGCGGTTAAGTCTGGGGTCGAAGTGCTGGACAGAAAAGGGATTAGACTGTGTAGAAAGTCGCGTAGCACGAGCCCTTCTCATTGGAGGTGTGCGACGTGAGAGTTCAGAAGAGCAGTGTCCGTTGTAATAGCGGTAGTATAGAGATATTGACGCAACAAGTTCGACGGGCTGCTAGAAAAAAAATCGGAGAAAGTTAGCAAGAGAAAGAGTTTATAAGACGAAAAGACCTAGACTCCACCTTTTCGAGAAGAGCTATAAGCGTGGAAGCACACCAGATGTGTGAGACACACTGTATACAGGGCGCACAACACCCCTATAAAGAAAAAGCAACTGGGGTGCCATAAAAAATATCACGAAGGCTACTCAGAACTAGCAACCTCTTAGGAGCTTGTTTAGAAAGAGAAGTATGTGATTCTTCCATGAAAGATCTCGAGAAAAAGAAACATGAGAATATTGAGAACTGAAGAAGGTTTGAGCCGAGTGTTTTCTAAGAAGATGTCATAATTGTGTGAAAGGTTGTGTCGAAGTAGGAAGATGGAGGAATTCAATTTTTGAGACATTGAAGACTACCACCTTTTTTTTCTCTGCCCCAATATGAAATGCGAGAAAGGAGAGAGATCAGTTGCTCCTTCATTCGTCAATTAATTGCTGTTGGGAGGGACATCTTTCAGAGTGAAAGGAATAATGAAGGGTGGAGTTATCATCATAGTAGTGAATAGGTGATGAAAAGCTGAAAAAGTTGGGAATATGACTGATCCCCAAGGTACATCACTGTTTATAGATTTAAAGGAAGTACGGCGGTCGTGACCAGAAAGGAAGTCAGAGAGAAAGTCACAAATAGAATGATAGATTCAGAAAGAGGAAAGTTTTGAAGTCAAAGCTTTGTTCCAGACCCTCTCTCTTGGCCAGCACCTGATGAGAGAACCGTAGCTTAGTGGGTTTTGAAATATTGTGCGTTTTAATTTTAACCCAATACTATCTATGTCGGTTTTAACAACTGTCTTGCTTTTTAACTTTCATTATTTTTATGGTTTTAATTAGTGGTTTATAATTAAAAATAACATCAGAGTACGAGTGTTTTTAACTCTCTATAGTTTATTTTATATATATATATATATATATATATATATATATATATATATATATATATATATATATATATATATATATATATATATATATATATATATATATATATATATAATACACTACTCTCTATGACCTTTCTACTATTGATTATATTAATTTTTAATACTTATTTTGGTATGTTAATATAGATCTGCTGATATTTATTTACAAAGTGTTGCACGAAAATTAAAGTTCTTAAAGGTTTTGGCTTTAGTTTCCTTTAAAGCGGGATGTCAATACGGAAATTCGTGGAACAGACTTATTGACATTGTATACCATTAAATTATAGAAAAAGTTATTTCTGTTAATTGTTCTGGAATTGCTTTACATATTCAAGTATCAGCTTTACAGAGACCTAAGATAATTTTATTTAGAGATAAATGAATTTGGAGGGGAAATCATTTAGAACGTATTATTATCATGATAAAATTTGTTAATAGATTATCCAGTTTCCATTATCGTATCATTTTGTCTCGTTATAAATTGCTTTTCTATTTTCATATGTCTTTTATTTCCCTAGGGATGTAGGGGCTGTCACTATATATTAAAAAAAAAAAAAAAAAAAAAAAAAAAAAAAAAAATAAAAATATAAAATATAATATATATATATATATATATATATATATATATATATATTATATATATATATATATATATATATATATATATATAATATATATATATATATGTGTGTGTGTGTGTGTGTGTGTGTGTGTGTGTGTGTGTGTGTGTGTGTGTGTGTGTGGATATCGTTAATTAAAAAAATTAACTTATTTCCTTTTACTCTTTCAGAAAATGTAACTTTGTTACTTTTTTTTATGTTTCTTCGTAACAAATTTTCAACTATTCATTACTCCGTTTACGTTTCTTGTACTGAAAAAAACTTTGAAAAGTCTGATTTTCTTATTATTATTTATTATTATTATTATTATTATTATTATTATTATTATTATTATTATTATTATATTATTATTATTATTATTATTATTATTATTATTATTATTATTATTATTATTATTATTATTATTATTATTATTATTATTATTATTATTACACAAAAATGAAATAAAGCAAAACACATTTAAAACGTAAACAAAAATAGTTTATTAGTGATTAAGTTCACCCTTTAATTAAGGTCTTGGTCTTTTGATTCACTCCTTCATGCTCCTGAAGTCCTTCAGATATGTCTTCGTCATGCAGGCAACTAACATGTAATTAAGGCGTAATTTGTATCCATTATGTTTAACTTACGAGGTCGTTTGGAGTAGTTAATCAAAGTACAAAGAAACGTTGAAATAAATGTAATATATTTAACGCTGTTTACCTTTAAGAACAAGTGATACTCAAAAACAGATGTTGGAGAATTTAGCTATGAGAACGTTCTTGTCTATGGAGAAAGAGGTGATTCGTTTAGTTTTGCTGGAAGGGATTGCTGTGTTATATTTGGTAAACACGATCATCAAAATTGGTTTATTGTAAAATGTCAAATCCGTCAGATTATCTTCCTTTTCCAAATATATTCCTTTCAGGTTCTTGCTCTAACCTTCCACTTAGGCTTTGTGGACTTGAGACTGGTGATGTGCTTCTAGGGATGCTTCATGTCGTAATATCATCAAGCACAATAATAGCAGCAACAACATTAACATTAACTAATTTAACAACAACAACAGCAAAAGCAATAATAATAATAATAATGATAATAATAATAATAATAATAATAATAATAATAATAATAATAATAATAATAATAATAATAATAATAATGCAATTATTTTTTTTATTATTTTTTTTATTAATAATAAATAATAATAATATAGTAATAATAATAATAATAATAATAATAATAATAATAATAATAATAATAATAATAATAATAACGATAATTTGGGAATAGTTGCAACCATATCAATAATAACAATTAAAAACTTTTAGTTCAGGTGTTGTAAAGATTTAATTCTATAGCTGGATGCGTGATTGATTTATAAAATTGCATGTATTATAAATAGAAATAAATAGAAATTAGGCAATTATCAAAACTTGTGAGGAAGAGTGTGAGATCAATGATGGTTATAATGGTTTGATGTAAAATACTACTATGGATACTAAAATGCGGGTTTCTAATCTATTGTTTCCATTGAATATGCGGAAATTATCTAGTAGCATTTGACTTTGACATTTTTGATAGTGTAAATGGATGGCAGAAGATGTTTTAAATAACAAGGGAACAAATGTTTTTTGGTTGACGCTCATGTGGTCGAGCGTGAGTATTGATTCGTCTTATTGTGGATATACTTTTATGAATCACAAGAATAAATGTATTTTTGGATAGCATAGCAATGTTCCAGTGATAGAAGAGTTTCTTTAAGTTTAAATAAGAGTCAGTCGTGATGGTACTACGAGTAGTAAATGGATGATAGCATCATGGAAAAGGATAGAAGGTCCTGTAGAGCTTATTAATGTCTGTGGAAAGTGGAGAACTAGAGTAGCCTCTGTTCTGAAATTTAAAATATGAGAATGTTTTTTTTTTTTCAGCTAACAGAACCAGGGTGTGGTTAGTTGATAATAAATTATGTCCAAATAAAGACGAATCTGTTTCGAGATACCTTTAAGAAAATGATAATAAATTATGTACAAATAAAGATGAGTCTGTTTAAAGATACCTTTAGGAAAATGATGATAAATATTGCGCAAATGAAGACAAATCTGTTTAGAGATGTCTTTAGGAAAATAATAATAAATTATTTCCAGATAAACTCGAATCTATTTAGTGATAGCTTTAGGAAAATGATAATAAATTTTGACCAAATAAAAATGAATCTGTTTTGGAAAATAATGATAAATTTTGTCCAAAATAAATACGAATCTGTTTAGAGACATCTTTAGGAAAGCCAATATTTTTTAAATAATTCAGAAATAGACCTTAATGTAATACCTGCCTATTTTTATATTTGATGAAAAACCTTTCAAAGCTCCGTAATTCCATTATAATTCACGTTTTATAATTTATTACGTCCATTAATAAATAAAACAGGTAAAATATTTAAAAATCTTCGATTAAATTTACCTTTATTGATAACTATGCTTTAAGTCTGAGATAATTAGAGAATTTCTTCACATTTTTTCAAGAATTTTACAAAGGATAATTATTATTAATAATAAAAGAAGCCAGACATAATTGCTCTTCTTATAACTGAGATGAAGAATATTCTTTTCTTATTTTCAATGATGAAAATTGTGAAGAATATGAAATAAATCATGTTAATGGAGAAAATAGGCTTATCTACATAATAGACTTTTTATGTAACAAATAATATATATATATATATATATATATATATATATATATATATATATATATATATATATATATATATATATATATATATATTATATATATATATATATATATATATATATATATATATATATATATATATATATATATATATATAATATATATATATATATATATAATATATATATATATATATATATATATATATATATATATATATATATATATATATATATATATATATATATATATATATATATATATATATATATATATATATATATATATATATATATATATATATACGCTCCTCAGTGCTGAAAAAGGTATTGGTAAATTGCTGAAGATTTCAGTCATGGTATCAGTCTGACCACCAAAGGAGTATAACAATAAAACTGTCAATTAAATTTTACTTTTTTTCAAAGAAATGAATTGACGTTTTACCTCCTTCAAAAACATCGGTGTTGATCATAGGAATATGAGCTTTCATATATATGTGGTCACAGGGAATAAGTTGTTTAAAAAAGTCTGAAAATGGGCCAAATGATATAAGTGCACTATGATCATCTCCCAAACCCTATACCCACTGTGAATAAGTCGCTAACTTAAGGCTATAATATTTTCCGAGTTACAAAGGTGTAGGTTTCTTGGTATCTCGTAAAATAGTACGTGTTCTCGGTTAAATCGGTAAAAGAATTAGTTTGCCAAAAACCTTGAATAATTTTGCATAAAACCATGATAAATTTGAATTATGTAAACAAAAAAATGTATTTTACATATTTGACCTAAAATATGCTTATTTTTGTAGATATTATTTCTGAACGTACGTTTTCATTTACGTCCTTTTGTATGTATGTATGTATGTATGTCTATCAATATATATATATATATATATATATATATATATATATATATATATATATATATATATATATATATATATATATATATATATATATATATATATATATATATATATTATTTACAGTTCTTCCTTTTAATCTCTAAATATTGGTGTTCCTCAAGGATCTTTTCTATCACCAACTCTTTTCTTTTTCCTAATTTTCATCAATGACCTTCTCTCTATTACTTCGCCTCCTATCCACTCCTATGCCGATGACTCCAACTTTCATTACTCCTTTCAGTTTGAAAGACGCCCCCTCCCAACAGCAGTTAATTGATGCAAGAAAGATGACTTTGGAGAAACTGACCTCTGATCTTTCTCGCATTTCAAATTGCGGCAGAGATTTCATGGTCGTTTTCAATGTTTCAAAAACTCATTTCCTCCATCTTTCTACTCGACACAACCTTCCACACAACTATGAAATCTTTTTCGAAAACACACACTCGACTCAAACTTTCATCTTTCCTTAATATTCTCGGTGTGTCTTTTTCTCGTAATCTTTCATGAAATGATCACATACATTACTTCTCTTTCTAAATAAGCTTCTAAGAGGTTGGGTGTTTTGAAGCGACATCATGATTATTTTTATGGCACCCCAGTTGCTTGCTCTTTATAGGGTATTATTCGACCCTGTATGGAGAACGCCTCACACATCTGGGGTGGTTTGCTCATCATCGAAAAGGTGTAGTCTAGTGTTTCTTCTTATAAACTCATTTGCTCTTACTAACTTTCTATATTCTCTTTCTGCCCTTCGAATTGTTGCGTCACTCTCTCTATGGTATGGCTATTACAACGGACACTGTTCTTCTGAACTCTCACATCACATACCTCCTCCATTGAGAAGGGTTCTGGCGACGCGACTTTCTACACAGTCTCATTCTTTCTCTGCCCAACTCTCCGACCCCAGACTTTACTGCTAAGGTCAATCTTACATGTACTCCATTGGTAAAGTCTGGAACACACTCCCTTTATCTGTTTTCCCAACTTCTTTTGATTTGCGCACTTTTAAACTCCATGTATCGGGTTACGTAGGCCATTAGCGACCAGATTTCTGGGATTTCCCCAACTCTGGTGGAAATTTGTAGGCCTTTGGCTACTAGCGGAGACAATTATTATGTATGTCTTATATATATATATATATATATAATATATATATAATATATATATATATATATATATATATATATATATATATATATATATATATATATATATATATATATATATATATATAATTTTTTTTTTTTTTATTTTTTTTTTTTTATTTTTAAAGCTTTTTTTTATTAAGTTTTTTAAATATTTGATAAAAGAAATTTTTATTTTGCATTATTTATATAATATTTATTATATATATATATATAATATATTATATATATATATATATATATATATATATATATATATATATATATATATATATTATATATATTATATATATATATAATATATACTAGATTTTTGAGTATTAATTTTTTTAGCGTTTTATAAGATTTATTAGATCAAAATTGTTCTTATATAATTTTTTTAAAAAGATTTAAGTACTTATCCCAAACTCTTGTATATCTGTTATATTAAATCTTAAAAAAAATAAAAATAAAAAACGAATTTATATTCTTAAAAAAAAAAAAATTAATTTTTAAAAACTTTGTAAATAAAAACATGCATTAAGGAAAATTAAATTAAAAGCAAACATTAACAATGTTGCCCCCCCTCAAAAAAGTTTTCTTCTACTAAAACTTCAAGACGGTCTCCTATTTATAAAAAAAAGGGGGGGGGGGAAAGATGTTTTATGTGAGATGTTGAAGGCTTGGGGTAGCGGGGAAATGTTCAAGAATAAGATGTAGGGGAAGAGGGGGTGGAGGACAGCAGTACGTCGTTTTATTACAAACTATTGAGCTTGAAAGCAAATTTCATGATAATTCTGTCAAGTTTGCTTAGAAGATTTTCGTTCAATTTTATATTCTATTGTTGAGACAAATTTGAAACGCTTGTTTTTATTACGGAAAATTGCATCCTATTGTTTGCTCTCAAACGCTAAAGGTAAAATTTACATATAAAATGTTTGATTCTTCTTTCATGAATCAAGTCTTTCAAGAAGTTCTCCATCTCTCTCTCTCTCTCTCTCTCTCTCTCTCTCTCTCTCTCTCTCTCTCTCTCTCTCTCTCTCTCTCTCTCTCTCTCTCTCTCCTTTTTTATAGCGAACTTTAGATATGTAACATTTCTTAATACACTTTTAGATGAGTGTAGATGCACACAACACGTTCACACGCACATAAACATATGCTTCTCTTTCTAACCAAGCTTCTAAGAGTGTTGGGTGTTCTGAGGCGACTTCGCAATTTCTTCACTCTACACCAGTTGCTTGCCCTCTACAGGGATGTTGTTCGCCCCTGTATGGAGAATCATTCTCTCTGTGACCTTATCTCAATTTTCCTTTCTGGCGTCGTTCTATAGCAGCTGTTTTGGACGGTCACCGTTCTTCCTTTAAATATATTAATATTAGTGTTCCTCAGGGATCTGTCCTATTCCCAACTCTCTTTCAACTTTTCATCAATGACCTTCTCTCTATTATTTCATCACCTATCCACTCTTATACTGATGACTCCACCCTTCATTACTCCTTGACATTGGTTTATTGATGCAAGAAGTGTGACCTTGGAGCAATTGACTCCTAATCATTCCCGCATTTCAAATTGGTCGTTTTCAATGCCTCCAAAATCCAATTCCTCCATCTTTCTACTCGACTCAATCAACTTTCCACACAACTTTGACATCTTCTCAAACTCGACTCAAACCTGCTTCTGTCCTCAATATTCTCCGTGTTTCTTTTTCTCGTTCTGAGGTGCCTTCGAGTTTTTTTTACTCCACCCTAGTTGCTTCGTCTTTATAGGGGTATTGTTCGCCCCTGCATGGACTACCCCTCGCACCTCTTGGAAGGTTCACATATACAGCTTTTCTTGAAAATTGGAGTCTAGGGCTTTTCATCTTATAAACTCTCTTGCTCTTACTAACTCTCTCCAATCTTTTCCTACTCGTCGTATTGTTGCGTCACTCTCTCTGTACTATCGTTTTTTACAACGGACACTGCTCTAGTGAACTATCACGTCGCATACCTCCTCCATTGAGAAGGGCTCGTGCGACTCGACTCTCTACTCAGTCCCATCTTTCTCTGTCCAACTCTCCGACCCCAGACTTAACCACTATTCTCAATTTTACATGTACTCTTCTGGTAAAGTCTAGAACACACTTCCTTTATTTGTTTTCCCAACTTCCTTTGATTAGCATACTATTAAACTCCGTGTATCAGGTCACGCCGGCCATTAGCGACCAGATT
>SEYY01001914.1:80000-82500 GCA_009176605.1 Armadillidium nasatum | reverse complement strand
CAACCTTTTAATGATCCCATTTTTGAGCATTTACCTTTGTTCACACTTCCCTGTGATTATACTGATGGCAAAGTTGTGGGGTTCTTTAGTGATATTCCCATCCATCGCAAACTGATTCTTAACCTAATTGGATGATCTGGATCTCACCTACCTCTTTTTAGAAGATTTCTCTCAACCAAATCCCAGTTCACAGCCCTTTCCCTGTTTCTTCTTGGCGGGTTTCCTTGACGTGAACGGAAACCCATGAGGCAACAGCTACTTCCGTTTTGAGTGCCGGGAGGCACAAAACCTTCGTCTTTGTAGGAGTAGGAGGAATGATGCCAGAATCGAACATTGTTTAATTAGATGAAAAAGGGGGCTGAAGAGGTTAGCCTTTTTAGAGGGAGTATAAGCCTCAGAATTATCAGAGTGAATAAGAGGAGGAAAGGCAGATTTACAGAAGCTGTTAGAGATATTTTCGAAAGAGGTCAGAAATTTTTATTGGAAGGAGAACCATGGAGGTCAGCGAACTTCCATTTAGTGAAAGTGGGCTTAGTCCGTCGAAGAATATCTCTACAACAATGCCGAGCTAAATGAAAATTAGCAAGAGTGTTTGGAGCAGGAGGGTTTATCCATTTACGATAATCGTTGTCTCTTTCCCGAAAGACAAGAGAATAATTGGCATCGAACCATGGATTTTGAGGAGAAAAAGATTTAGTTGAAGATGGAAGGAACTTGCTCATCCCATCGACGGCAACGGCCCTCACCTTTTCAGCGGAGATCGAAGCGTCTCCCGAGCTAAAGCAGGATTCATTCCAATGACACTAATTAGCCCAAATAGTGCCAAAAAGTAGGTTTAGGGCATGAGGTTGAAAAAATTGTGTGCTGTGGCTATGCCACCCCCTCCAAGAGAAGTACCCTCCTGGTGGGGTCTCCTAACCCCAAAATGAGTCAGTGTAAGGTCGGCCTGATAGAGATAGAATTGCAATTGCAAATCAAGAACGAAATGCTATTTCGGCGATGGAAAGCGCCCTCCTTACTATTAACATGGATACACAGTTTCAGTCAGAAGACATAGTAGGTTACAAATTATTTCCTGTACGAAAATAACATCATTTCTTTTGTAGTAAAATAAAATACATATACAATACCATTCAGAAGATATAGTATATAGACTAAAATTTATATTTGATATTTCTAATAGAATTAATCAGTTTTCTTTGTGTAAGATAAAGTGAACATTCTATTTGTATTAGATAGAAAATGAGTTAAAAATAGATTCTCTTTGTATTCTTCGTTTTCCAGAAATGCTATGTTTAGCACGAGTTGTTTCTTAACGTCGCTTCCGAATGTTTGAGAAAGATGTTATTGATGAAAGACTTGGGGAAAAGCCTTGAAGAGGAATAATCTCTAAATATGAATATTTCTTTTGAATTGCTTCGGATTAAGATCTGACGAAAGATTTATATAGTGTAAATATTTTTCGGAAGACAACTAATGTCAGATAATAGTCGTACTCTTTGATATTGATTAATGTATACTTGCGATTACTCTGAAATCTGAAAAATATGAACTGCATAATAAATAATATGTTTTTCACATTATTATTAATGAAAACCTTAAAATTTTTTCATGTAGGAAGTTCCATTAAGATAAATAATGCTTAGGAGGAATATAATAATTATATATATATATATATATATATATATTATATATATATATATATATATATATATATATATATATATATATATATATATATATATATATATATATATATATATATATATATATATATATATATATATATATATATATATATATATATATATATATATATATATATATATATATATATATATATATATATATATATATATATATATATATATATATATATATATATATATATAATATATATATATATATATATATATATATATATATATATATATATATATATATATATATATATATATATATATATATATATATATATATATATATATATATATATATATATATGTATATAATATATATATATATATATGTGTGTGTGTGTGTGTGTGTGTATGCATGTAGGTGTCAAAATTTCTTTTAGTAGTTTAGTGGTCTATAAAAATAGGTGTAAGAGAAGTTATATGATCTTTCAAAAAAAGATCACGTGAAAAAGAACACCTACAATATTAAGGAGAGATGAAGGTTTGAGTTGTGCGCTTTCAAAAGATATCATAGTTGTGTGGAAGACTGTGTCGAGTAGAGTGATAGAGAAATTGAGTTTTTGAGGCATTGAAAACTACCATGTTTTCTTTGCCCCAATTTGAAATGAGAGATAGATCAGAGGTCAGTTGCTCCAAGGCTACCCTCCTTGCATCTATTAACTGCTGTTGGGAGGGACGCCTTTCAAATTGAAAAGAGTAATGCAGGTTGGAGTCATCAGCATAGGAGTTGATAGGAGATGATGTAACAGATAGAAGGTCATTAATGAAAAGCTGAAAAAGTGTTGGGAATAGGACAGATC
>SEYY01001914.1:67500-72500 GCA_009176605.1 Armadillidium nasatum | reverse complement strand
TATATAATATATATATATATATATATATATATATATATATATATATATATATATATATATATATATATATATATATATATATATATATATATATATATATATATATATATATATATATATATATATATATATATATATATATATATATATATATATATATATATATATATATATATATATATATATATATATATATATATATATATATATATATATATATATATATATATATATATATATATAATGTGTATTGTTTTCTCAATGTCGTTTTACCTTATCTAAACTATTTGCCGTAATAAGGTTTATTCACAAAGTCGTTATTCAGGCGAAAACATTTCTGCCATATATTAAGTGTCAGGATATTCATAAATGATATCATATATACAACGTCTTTGAATATATACATGCGTACACACACGTACACTTACACACTTACACGCACACAGTACACGTACACACAGACGCAAACACGAATAGGTATACATAAATGTGCGCCCAGACACTCATACACTCATATTCACACACACACACATTCACTGAAACCATCATAATGGGTGAAATTCCGATAAATGAGAGAATACTGAAATGTCGAATATAAAACGAGTCTCATATCCATAAATCTCCATAAGAAAAAGTGATATTAATCAAATTTTTTTTTTTGAGAAGTTGATGACATGTAAATTAGACGTGATAGACAGACAGGCTTAATGGTAAAATTAAAATATGTTGCGAGAGAGAGTTAGTGAGAGAGTGCGTGAGTGAGTGAGGGAAAGAGAGAAAGAGAAAGAAAGAGAGAGAGAGACTGACAGACAGATTGATAGAAACTAAGGCAAAGAGAGAGAGAGAGAGAGAGAGAGAGAGAGAGAGAGAAGAGAGAGAGAGAGAGAGAGAGAATTCCCTACATAGAGAGAAAAACTTAAATTTACCTGTTGAAACGGAGCTGAAAATATTCAGAATTTTAATTTAGGAAACAAAAATAATATTTTAAAAACCTTTTATTTCAACAAAATTACTTCGTGTAAGAAAATTGTACTTTTTTATAAGGGGAATTCCCGTGGAACTGGAAGATGCATTCCTTTCCTTCTGTTTCCAATATCAAAAATAATTAATAAATCTTTTAGACTTGATCGTCTATTACTAAATATTTCAATGTTTTTCTTTCTTACTTCGTAATTTGTTAAATAATATTATATAAAGAAGATAATTAATAGTAATAAATAATTATAATTTTTCTTCAATAATAATAAATGATAGATTTATTAGAAAACTCTGGTTAGAATTTCTGGGAAAAGTCCCATTGAACTGCTACTTACCTCCTTAAAATCAAGTTTGTTGGCCCTTAATGTATAAATGGAGAGCGTCAGCTAGTTTAAGGGAAAAAATTATTTCCTTCTACAGTTTTCTCTTAACCTCTTGATAGTATGAACATAGTAAAAGATCTGCTCCAAATTCTGCTGTTGGATCTTTCTTCATCTTCCTTATGGTCTTCTTCATTTGAGTCTTAGAAACTCGTTTAGGAAATGTAGCAAAAATCTCTCCAAAATTTCCAGTGCATAGTTCAACTTAAAATCTAGTAGTAGTTTCAGGATTCGAATTCTGTGCACAGGAAATCCTGGCTGAAATATTTAACTTTGTTCAGATATTCAGAAAATGAAAGTCATGCTATGAATTGGTTTTGTTATTACGTCGGATTCTGATCCCAAAATCAGGTTCTGGAATCGTTGTATTGGTAAATTTTGGTGGATTGTAATTGTAATCGGAATTGAAGTTGAGATTGAAGTCTGAATGTTTCATGTTCATAAGAATTGTGAATCGAAACCGGAACCGTAAACGCAGTAAGAACTTAAACCGGGAGAACAACGGGAACGTCAAACGGAATCAGAATTTGAATTGAAACCGGAATTGGAGACGGTATCGCCATAGGAAACCAAACCAGAGGCTTTAACAAGAACGGGAACTGGAGTCTGAATAAGAACCGGAAACAGGAGACAGAGTTGCCATAGGAACCAAAACCGGAGGCTTTAACAGGAACGGGAACCGTAGTCTGAATAGGAACTGTAACTGGAGTCCGAGTCACATTATCTTATAACTAATTCTTAAGCCCGTTTTAATTAAGCCTGCATTGAAAATTATTTATTAGAAAGCAAGGATTAGGCCACGTTGTCTGAGTAATTTAATTTAAAATGATTAAACCAGAGCCGGACAACTTAAAAGTGAAGTCGGAGATAGAGTTGAAGATAGAAAATATTTTTTACTACCTCTGCAGCACCGGCTAAAAACATGAAGCGTAGATGTTGTAATGGAAACTGAGCAGTCAAAAATTTGGAAGAAAAGATGAACTAAAATGGGATAAGTTAAACATTAATGTACTTGAGAAGGTTAGGTTATTTTAGGTTAGGTCTGGTTAGGTTAGGTTAAGAACAATTATGATTTATAGTGTTATGAATGAAATAAAATATTGAAAAATAATGAAGGAATTCTTTAAATTTAGAAATTTTAAATTTTAAGCATTGAATATTCTACTAATGTAGAATTTTTATTTATTTATTTATTTATTTATTTTTTTTATCAGTTTTTATAAAAACGAAAGACTGAGTCACACTCGTGGAGGAATCCACGAAATAATTTCAGAAATTGAAATAAAAAAAATTAAAAATCTTTTAAAGCTTAAAATGCGAAGATGGAAATTAATAAAAAAGGTAAAATTATATTAGGTTAGGTTTAGGCTAGATTAGGTTAGGTAAAATAACTTCATATTGAAGATTAGAAAAAATATTCGACGATAGTGAAAAATGATTACGAAAGAAATGAAACACAAGGAAATAAAGCTGAAGTCATAACTTTAGTAACTGAAAAAACTACAATAATTTCTAGATAAAAAACAAAAAACAAAAACAAAAAAAACTAATTTTAATCAAGAAAATAATACTGGTTTTCCTTTAATAAAAATATCATCGATTTTTTTTAAAAAAAATTTATTTAAATGACGCTAATGCAAAGGAGTAAAAATCCCTTTATTCAAATAACGTAAACCCAGTTTAGAAAGTCTTAATAGAATGAAAGCATAGAAATTCGAGAACTTGAATCTTTCTTCCAGATTGAAAAGACTTATAGTGAGAAACAAGCAATTCAATAGATTTCAGAAAACAACCTTTTCAAATCTTCAAGAAAATAATAGAAAAAAAAATTATTTTTAAAAATTCCATAAAAAAAAAAAAGAAGAAAAAAAGTTACATTTGAAAAAAAAAATTTTTTTTCTAAAGTCTTTTTATGGTATCAAAGAGAGTATTAAAAAATAAAAGATCTTCGTTAAATTTTCAGCTGAAAAATAACTGAAAAGCTTTTTGGAAAAAATGTAAACAAGATTTTCTTCAAAAAACTTGGAAAATAAAAACAAATGCAGTGAAAAGAGGAGGATAAAAGAGGTAATTCATTCACAGTTAAAAAAATAACTTCACTCTATGACATCATTTAATGAACAAGAAATACAAAAAAAGGCTAATGAGAAAATCAATAGGTTAAGTAGTAAAAGAAAATGTAATAATTAAAAATTCCTAAATTCTCTTGTCAGTAAAATATTTACATTAAAAGACAAAGGAAAATAATTTGGAACAAAATGAGATTGGGGGAAATAATGCCAAATAATTAACGAATATTCTAAAGAATTCTGGAAAGATACAATCTCTTACCGAAAGTAAGGTCAGATTCGATGCAGAAAAACAAACGACTTCAAATAGAGAGAGAGAGAGAGAGAGAGAGAGAGAGAGAGAGAGAGAGAGAGAGAGAGAGAGAGAGAGAGAGAGAGAGAGAGAGAGAGAGAGAGGAGAGAGAGGAAAGAGAGAGACAAACAGACAGAAAGAGAGAGAGAGAGAGAGAGAGGAAAGAGAGAGACAAACAGACAGAAAGAGAGAAAGAGAGAGAGAGAAAGAAAAGGAGAGGGAGAAAAAAAGAGAGAAAAAACAACTATAACATTTTTTAAAGTCTTACTATTTCGTTTTAAATACATAGAGGATATTGAAGACGATTGAAAATTAATTCTAAAGAGATATAAAAGGTCACTTCAGATTAGTTACAAGATATTTCTGTCATAGAGATTATGTTAAATATGTGCTGAGTAACAGAGGGGGGGAATTAGCACAATAATATATGGTCTGATACACAATTAATAACATATATATATATAATATATATATAATTATATAATAAATATAATAATATAATAATATATAAAAAATATATATATATGAAATGCTAATCGCTGTCTCAAATAACTGCTGGGTGAAGTTAATTTCAGATCCCGAAAACTCAATACTAGTAATCTTTTTCGGACTGTATCTTAAATGATCAAATAATTATTGTCTTCCAAGCCACTCAGGTATATATTTTTTTACAGTTTACTGCCACTCAAGGGCAGAGCCCTTTTCAAGGGACCATACATAAAAACAAAATAGGAAAAAAAAAACATCCAAGCAACAACCTAACACAAATCTCTCAGATGGGCAGAGACGGAAGTCCTGAAAAGAGAGGAATATTACATTGCAGCTTTTAAATGAATGTCCCATTATTCTCCTACAAGAATACTATTTTGTGTCATATTATCATTCATGGAACTGTTAGAATAGTTGGAACAATCAGTATATACACCCAAATAGATTCCTTTTTAACTTTATAGATAAAATTTCCCATCTTCCCTATTTCTGTAACTTTACTTAACTCTTTTATAACTTTCGGTAACCCTGTAATCAATATCTTCCTTAATCTTTCCAAACTACACAATATCCATCTTGACGTACCCAAAGACTAGTTTCAGCTGGGCCTTCATTATGCTCCTTTATGTTTTCAAACCCAGATTGACCTTTATCGTATATGAATTTTGCATTGATTTTCATAACTCTACTTTTATGAGGTTTAATTTTTATTTTTTTTTCCTTAACCCAAATCGTTCAAAATGTTTCCTATTGTATCAGCCAAAACAAACAATAAAATACTGATTTCCCAAT
>SEYY01001914.1:47500-50000 GCA_009176605.1 Armadillidium nasatum | reverse complement strand
ATATATATATATATATATATATATATATATATATATATATATATATATATATATATATATATATATATATATATAATATATATATATATATATATATATATATATATATATATATATATATATATATATATATATATATATATATATATATATATATATATATATATATATAAACATTATTTTTTTCCGAGATTTAGCATTATTTTGTGTTAAAAAAAAATTGGAAACGCTGCCTTCACCTCGGACTGTCAATTCAATCTCTTTTAGAAGCTATCCAAAGTAAAGTATTTTGATAAGTGACTTTGTAAAGCTATTCTTCGTTAATGATCCACCCACACGCACCAACACGATTTATCGTAGCCTTGTTTATGTAATAGACACTTCTAAGGAACACCTTTAAACGTGCATCCTAACCTTTTATCAGTCTTTAAGTTTAAAAGCATAGGAGATAGTGAAGTCTAATAGTATATTACGAAAACTTAAAGGAGAATTATATTCGAGATTTTTGTACCCTCATTCTTGACATCCAAAACAGTACTAACAGTGTTGCTAGAATACTGTGACTTAAAAATTCGAAAGTAGAACAATACAAGAAACTTTATGATAGCGACTAATTAATGAGGCGCGGTGGTTAGAACGTAATAGCCACAAATTTTCCCAGCTATTTAAAGGAAATTATTGAAATCGCATCTGATAATAGTAGAACGTCCAAGTTGTGGGCTGAATATATAAGGTATATCGACATAATCAAGTTATGCATAGTAGCTGACAGACTTGGAATCTGGAACTCGTATTCTTATATCATCAGTCAAATGGTCCTAATATTTCATGCTGTTGGACACAGTAACTTTGCGAAGAGCTGTCACATTTACCTAAAAGAGATGTTTGGGTTAAAAAGAAAAATGGACGCTGATGAATTTTGTTCCTTCACTGAACTTGGATTTTTATTATACGGCGAACTAATAAAGTTTGGTGTGGCACCTAGTTTGATATGGTAATAAAGCAGACGCTGAAAAGATCTATAAAAATATAGGGAGGACTGATTCATGGTCAAGATATCACAGACTCGATTGTGGCAGGGTAAGTTTCAGCCGTACCTCGGTGAACAAACGTTTTCGGAGCATTCGAAGGCTTTGCTGGATTTTTTTACGATCTCAAGTTACCAATATGTGGAGTTGAGGAATTCACGAATTGCCAGATATAAAAATGATTTGGCTAAATTGATAATTTGGCTGGTCTAGAACACCTTTTAATCTTAGTACCCTGAACCTATTCTGTTTATTAACAGGTCTGACTGCGACTGGGGTATCCGACCGTGAGGAATCCTTAATTGTGGGGTTGAGAACTCTGCAGTGAGAAAATCGTGAGCTTAAGATGGTTCAATTTACGAGGTCAAGCAAATGCAACAATAGCTTATAATTATGCCCCAAAATTGGAGAAAAAGAGTGAATATTAATGAAACTATTCTTTTTCATAAAATCATTACGTTGATCAAACACATCATCGACTTTCATTAGTATTTTTAATATGAATTGTCTGGCTTACCGATGTCAATTTTCATCCAAGATACTGTAGTTCATTTCCTAAGTCAGTTAAGGCAGATTTTCTCGGTTATACAGATACTAAGAGCAACCCCACCCCTTCCAGCCTTATCCCATTGTCTGGAAAGTTGTCTGAAAAAAAAAAAACTAATTTCAGAAAAATTTGTGAATATTACAGTAGTTATTTGAAAAAAAAAATATCTGGTGATGTATTTAGTGATTTTGATGAAAAGAGTGTTAATAACTTTGAACAATCAAGTCGCGATAATTCCTTGATAATTAAGAGTGAAGGCCTTCGATTGGTGGTATTCCACTAATGCTCCATTACGAATTCCGAAAGCATGGCATCAACAAAACGAACATATTAATCTTTTAATTCCATACCTCCACTCTGAGGTTTGCTAAAGAGGTGATGTAATTGGCATCCAAGTTGCGTAGCGTAGTCGTGAGAGACATTGACTCGATGGTGCTACTTCTTCACTTCTGGAACAATGAAATGGATTCATCGTTCCTCAGACCGAATAAAACTCTTAAAGGAGCTAAAAAACTACAAACGACTTACTAATGTACAGGTAAGAAGTTGCGGATAATGAAAAAAAGTACTTTCTGTACTCGCTCTCTCATGATGCGACACTACGTCACAATTTTTCAAAAAAGGGAAGAAGTTATTTATGAGAGTTTTTGAGAAGACTTAATACTTTGTAAGAGCAGGCAGTGTATTTTATATTGAGACTTGTATAAAAGAAGCCTTGGTTGGTTTATGGGAGAAGATTTGAAGGCGGTTTACAGAAGTAATTCACTCGGAACTATAGACAATTCAGTAAAAAATTCATTTACTTATTGCTTTAGATTGCATAAAAGTTCTTTCAAAATCTGCTTAACATTGTCTCTTTTCTTATTTCTAGATTTCAGTTGTAGGCTCAAAGAGTAAGTTGCTTACAATTTCCCAGCAGATTTAA
>SEYY01001914.1:27500-35000 GCA_009176605.1 Armadillidium nasatum | reverse complement strand
AGGTGGAAGGTGGTAGGGGGAGGGGAAGGCCAAAGTGGAGATGGATGGATGGAGTTAGAGAGATTTTGGGTGGAAGGAATTTGAGTTTAGAAGAGGGTAGAAGACTTGCGGAGAGACAGAGTGAGATGGAGGGCGGTGGTGAAAGGGGTTGAAAGATAAGAATGGGTATGTTTGTAAGGGAATTATGGCGGGCACCACCCCACGAAAGTGGGAAGGGTATGGCGAAATAAATTAATAATATATATATATATATATATATATATATATATATATATATATATATATATATTATATATATATATATATATATATATATATATATATAATATATATTATATATATTATATATATGGGAGGAAATTTGGGAGGAAATTTTCAAAATTTGAGAGGCAACATCTCGAAAAGAACAAATAGCGTTGAATGAAGTATAGGAAGTTGTAGTTTTGTACCTCCTCTAAACAACTGCCGAAAAATGAAAAAAAATTGTAGATGTTGATTTTTTTAAATTATTTTATTTTTATCTGGAAAAGGTATTTTTTCCAAAATTTTTACTTCAGTTGGACAGAAAAGGACATATAATTTTTTTCCCTAAAGCATATATCAATAAACTTTACCTACTATTTTTAGTTAATAGAACTGTGAATACACAGTTCAATTTTCAAGCTATGTGGACCAGTGGTTTTTCCCCACTATCCAATTTTTTCAAGAGTAAAATTTCTGGAAATAAATCAAACCGTTAGAGATACAGAAAAACGTCTTAAGTAAACTTTTCTCAACGGGTTAAAATATATGTACCGTGCAAATTTCATAAAAATCGGAGAAGAATTAAAAAAAAATATTTTAAGATGTCTTAAATAAACTTAAATATAGCAAAATGAAGTGGGGTATTAGGATACTGATTAAATCCAGATGAACCAATCAAACCCATTATCCGAAATTCGGAATTGTAATTTTATCCAAACCTCTCAAAATTAGAAATCTGCCATCCCACAATCTTCCTAAAGTCTGGAAATATATGTATATATAGAATCTGTCTTAAGGTAATGAATAAAAAAAAATAAAAATATTACGCAATTTGTCTGCCAAGACTAATATACTGCAGCATATATATATATATATATATATATATATATATATATATATATATATATATATATATATATATATATATATATATATATATATATATATATATATATATATATATATATATATATATATATATAATCTTACGGAACAGAAGATTATCGCAGGATACAATTATTCGGTGCGGTGCGCACCAGGGCCCGCACCACGCACCGCACCGCACCGCACCGTTAATTTTTCTTTGCGCACCGCACCGCACCGCACTTTCATTTTTTCTTTCGCACCGCACCGCACCGTGTTGCTGAAATAGTCTTGCGCACCGCACCGCACCGCACCAAAATGACCGCACCACGCACCGCACCGCACCGCACCCGGTGCGTCGGCCAACCCTAATATATATATATATATATATATAAATATATATATATATATATATATATATATATATATATATATATATATATATATATATATATATATATATATATATATATATATATATATATATATATATATATATATATTATATATATATATATATATATATATATATATATATATATATATATATATATATATATATATATATATATATATATATATATATATATATATATATATATATATATAATATTATATATATATTATAATATATATATATATATATATATATATATATATAATATATAATATATATATATATATATATATATATATATATATATATATATATATATGACCCAAACTTTAGAAGTAACGAATAATTTATTCATTAAAAGCTTCTCCTCACGTCACTATAGAGAGAGTTAATTGGGTCTACTTATTGATATATCTGACGTATCTGTATTGAATGGGTCCATTAGAAACCCTCTGAGGAATTAATGTTTCCAATATGTATCGAATAACTTATATCATTATTAAACTATAAGCGAAAATAATTTTAATTCATAAAATTGAATTTTAAGTTTTTTCTAATAATAATTATAATAGTATTAATAATAATAATAATAATAATAATAATAATAATAATAATAATAATAATAATAATAATAATAATAATAATAATAATAATAATAATAATAATAATCAATAATGGTAAGAATAATAATGATGATAATTAATAATAATAATTCAATAATAATAATGATAATAATAATAGCAATAATAATAATAATTAATAATAATAATTAATAATAATAATAGCAATGATTGTAATTATAATAATAGTATAATAATAATAATAATAATAATAATAATAATAATAATAATAATAATAATAATAATAATAATAAATAATAATAATAATAATAATAATAAATAATAATAATAATAATAATAATAATAATAATAATAATAATAATAATAATAATAATAATAATAATGAAAATAATAAAATAATAATAATAATAATAATAATAATAATAATAATAATAATAATAATAATAATAATAATAATAATAATAATAATAATAATAAATAATAATAATAATAATAATAATAATAATAAATAATAATAATAATAATAATAATAATAAAATAATATAATTAATAATATAATAGTTAATAAAAAATAATTTTTAAATAATAATTTTTAAAAATAATAATTTTTTTTTAAAAATTTTTTTTTTTATTAATAAATAAATAATAATAATAATAATAATAATAATAATAATAATAATAATAATAATAATAATAATAATAATAAATTCAATTGCTCTCCCTTCAGTCTCAGAAGCGAGTTGGAGTAAAGAAATTGCAAGATATCGAAGACATTCAACGGTTGACTTCCTTTTGAGGATTCATTTGCAATTGACGTTAAAAGAGATGAGAATCCAACACAAGACATTTCTTATTCTTCTCATTTCAAAGTGATTCTCTCTCTTATTTTTATTCTTATTATTTCATAGTCATTCTCTTTCTCTGTTATTCTTAATATTATTATTATTATTATTATTATTATTATTATTATTATGCTTCTTATTTAATAGTGATTCTCTTTCTTATTCTTATTTTTTTTATTTTTAGTGATTCTCTTTCTTATTTTCTTATTCTTTTAGTTTTCTTCTTATTTTTATTCTTTTTCTTATTTCATAGTTCATTCTCTTTCTCTATTATTCTTTAATTATTATTATTATTATTATTATTATTATTATTATTATTATTATTATTATTATTATTATTATTATTATTATATTATTATTATATTATTATTATTATTATTATTATTATTATTATTATTATTATTATTATTATTATTATTATTATTATTATTATTATTATTATTATTATTATTATTATTATTATTATTATTATTATTATTATTATTATTATTGTTATTATTATTTTTATAGCTATTATTGTTCGTATTATTATCATTATTATCGTTATTCCTTGCAATATTGTTATTATTATTATTATTATTATTATTATTATTATTATTATTATTATTATTATTATTATTATTATTATTATTATTGCCTTATAAGTATTGTTATTATTAATGCTGTCCCTTCTTTTATTATTATTATTGTTATTAACATTATTACCATTATTATTAGTATTATTATTACTATTTTTTACTATATATGTGGAAGATATTCCTATAATTCTAGCGACGTCACACATTAACAATAATGCTGTACTATTTTCTAGTATTACTACTGGAGATGGTATTAATTATTATTATAATTACAATTATTATTATCATTACTATTATTATTATTACTATTGTTATTGTTCTTGTCGTTAACTCATTATTATTACCATTACTAGCTACTATTATAACTACAATTGTTATTAATTTATATTATTATGGGTACTATTGTATTTAACTTTTATTATTACCATTATTATTATTGCTTTCGCTATTATTATTTTTTTTTTTTATTTTTTTTTATATTTATTTGTCATTATTTTTTATATTTTTTTTTATTTAAATCATATTGATGTAATATTTATGAACTAAACTTTGGGGCTCAAAGGAAACCAATGTGCTTCCCCTTAGAAGCCCCTTTTCAGAGTAATGTAAAGCTAATTATAAATATTGTATCTAGTAGAGTAGGACCTACTGAAACAATGTAACTGAAACCTGTAATTATACCTCTGAATAAAAATTTTTGAATTTGAATTTGAATTATTATTATTATATACTTCTTATTTAATAATGATTCTCTTTCTTATTCTTATTCTTCTTATTTCATAGTGATTCTCTTTCTTATTCCTATTCCTCTAATTTTATAGTGATTCTCTTTCTCACTCTTATTCCTTTTAATTCATAGTGATTCTCTTTTCTATTCTTATTCTTCTTATTTCATATTCATTCTTTCTTGTTCATATTCTTCTTATTTTATAGGGATTCTCTTTTTTATTCTTCTTATTTCATAGCGATTCTCTTTCCTATTCTTGTTCTTATTTCATATTCATTCTCTTTCTTATTTCATAACGATTTTCTTTCTTTTTCTTATTCTTCTTATTTCATAGTGATTCTCTTTCTATTTTTTTAATGCAAAATAGAGGAAAAGGCTGAGGTCGACCTTTTTTTATTGGTTTTTCATTTGATCGGATTTTCAGATATTATTATTATTATTATTATTATTATTATTATTATTATTATTATTATTATTATTATTATTATTATTATTATTATTATTATTATTATTATTATTATTTATTATTATTATTAATAATATTATTATTATTTTTATTATTATTATTATTATTATTATCATCATCATCATCATCATCATTATTAGTAACATGTTCATTATTATTATTTTACTTATTTTACTTTTATTATTGTTGTTTTGATAGTGTTATTTCATTATTATTATTATTGATGTTATTATTATTATTATTATTATTATTATTATTATTATTATTATTATTATTATTATTATTATTACCATGATTATTAAACTGTACTGTGCCCAAAAATAATATATTCTACTATACCGAACTTTGATATACTATTCTATTTTATATTATTCTATACTATACTATGCTATACAATACTATATTATATTCTACTATACAGAGCTGTGATATACTATACTATACAATACAATATTATATTATATTCTACTATACAGACCTATGATGTACTATACTATATTATACAATACTATATTATATTCTACAATACTATATTATATTCTACTATACAGAGCTATGATATACTATACAATATTATATTACATTCTACTATATTATGTTCTACAATACTATATTATATTCTACTATACAGAGCTATAATATACTATGCAATATTATATTATGTTCTACAATACAATATTATTATCTACTATACAGAGCTATGAAATACTATACAATACCATTATGTTCTACAATTTTATATTGTTCTACAATACAATATTATATTCTACTATACAGAGCTATGAAATACTATACAATAATATTATGTTCTACAATACTATATAAAATTCTACTATACTTTACTAAACTGTAATATATTCAAAAATACTATAGTACCCTATATTAAATTATTATATGCTATCCTTAATCAGTTATCGATTTTTATTTAAATGAGATATTGCCAATCAATATCTTCGTATTGCAAACGAACGAATGAGCGAGTTCAGATATTGTCCCCGTAAAAAAAGTCACAAAATTGCTACTGTGAAGATTTTCAAATTTTCGTAATGGAAAATTAAATTAAATATTAAGAAAATTAAATTAATAGGAAAGTTGCTTAGTATTAAATGTCTTTTTTTGGCATTTGGAAATTTTAGATGTGATATTTTTAGCATTCGTTACACCAGTTTTTTAAAACAACCATCTTTCAGCATTTATTTGATTAATAATAATAATAATAATAATAATAATAATAATAATAATAATAATAATAATAATAATAATAATAATAATAATAATCAATGATGATAATAATAAAAATTAATAATTATTATAATGATAAATAATAATAATAAGTAATATTATTTAATAATAATAATATAAATAATAATAATAATAATAATAATAATAATAATAATAATAATAATAATAATAATAATAATAATAGTAATAATAATAATCATTGATGACTAATAAAAAATGATGATAATAATAATAATAATAATAATAATAATAATAATAATAATAATAATAGTAATAATAATAATCATTGATGACAATAATAAAAAATGATGATGATAATAATAATAATAATAATAATAATAATAATAATAATAATAATAATAATAATAATAATAATAATAATAATAACAATAATAACAATAGAAAATAAAAAACTAATAATATTTTGACAATAAATATACAACAATTTTGTATGTGTGTGTGTGTATGTAATATCAAAAAGTTGACTGAAAGTTAGTTGAAATAAATCAATCATGCGTTGGAATGTCAATGACAAACTTCCAAATGCTTCGTGAAAATAGTAACTTTTTTTTCTGATTTAAAAAAAACTTATGAAGAAATACGAGTAACGCAAAACCTCTGCAGTTGATTGGCGATAAATCATAAGTTTTTTTCTTTACTTTTTTCTTTTTTATAATACAAATGCTATTGTATTACAGACCATATTTGTATTGGAGTTTGTGAAATTTAATTTAAAGGTATTTTATTTAAATACGATTTTATAAACTGTGAAATAAATATTGTCTGCTATATTAAGAAACTTAAGAAATAAGTATATATATATATATATATATATATATATATATATATATATATATATATATATATATATATATATATATATATATATATATATATATATATATATATATATATATATATATATATATATATATATATATATATTTAATGATGAAAATTAAGGGCTTCGCAATAATAAACATAGTTTATTTGGACTTTAGAATCACCAGGATTCATTTTCAAGGTAAAAAATAAAAATTAAAATATCTTGCAAAAATTAAAACCAAATAATTAAATGATTAAAGAATAAAATAAAAATTCAATATACTGCAAAAGTAAATAAATTTATGCATAAATGAATGGACAGTAAGTCTAAAAACAATTTAAACACACGGAAGAGTAGTAGTAGTAGTAGAGTAGTAGTAGAGTAGTAGAAAGACCATGATTGACTGGTACCAGGAGAAACAAGATGGTCTGTTGTTATAAAGTTAAAGAAGTCATAAGAACTGGAAAATAAAATGAGCAAAATTTTCACACATTTTAATAACAACAACATTACTACTGTTACTACTACCACTATACTAATAATAATAATAATAATAATAATAATAATAATAATAATAATAATAATAATAATAATAATAATAATAATAATAATAATAAAATAATAATAATAATAATAATAATAATAATAATAATAATAATAATAATAATAATAATAATAATAATAATAATAATAATAATAATAATAATAATAATAATAATGATAATGATAATGAT
>SEYY01001914.1:0-15000 GCA_009176605.1 Armadillidium nasatum | reverse complement strand
AGGCAGTATTGCAACCGTTATTCGATCGAATGGAAAAGTTATTCTATATTGGATAAAATACGCTAGAGGAGTGAAAGTTATTATAATATATATATATATATATATATATATATATATATATATATATATATATATATATATATATATATATATAATATATATATATATATATATATATATATATATTTTACAGAACTCCGCCACTCACGGGCAGAGCCCTTTTCAAGGAGGGGGCACACACAAAAGAAAGAAAACTCATTCAAACACAGACCTAACGCACATCGCTCAGGTGGGCACAGATGGAAGCTTTGAAGAGTTTAAGATTAAATACAGGAGGAAAAATAGATGATAGTAGAGAGTTCCACAGAGCAGAGGTGGCTGGAATGAAGGAGGCACCACAACGGGCTAGCCTGGGGTTTCCTACATCCACACAAAATTCGTGCGAATGCAAAACATCCCTTGGGCAACGAGGACGACGCGACGAGGCCAATTCACTCAAGCACCTGCCATTGTAGTACCTATAGAAAAGGGATAGTGCTCCAACGTCACTTCGCAGAGATAGAGGGTTAAGAGAGTTTGAAAGTAGGGGACAGTTTATTAATCTTTTAGCTTTAGACTCAACCCTATCCAGAAGAGAGGAGGAACCGGAGCCCCCCCCCCCAAATGTGAGAACAGTACTCCATACAAGGGCGAATAAGACCCTTATATTTTTGGAGTAACTGCTCAGAAGAAAAAATTCTCGCAACCTGAACAGAATTCCCAGATTCTTAGAGGCCGCTTTAGCAACCATTGTGATATGTGATTTCCAAGACAGTTTATTTTTTATGTTAAGACCAAGAATGTTAATGTTATTTACAGGTGAGACGGGAGAGCCGTCGAAGAGGATAGGAAAGTTAGGAGGTGTTTTTGAGAGGGAAATATGAAGAAGTTGAGTTTTTAAAGAGTTGAATTTCACAAGGTTGCCATGACCCCACCGGGAAATCCCATCCAGATCGGCAAGAATAGAATCGGAAAGAAGAAGACGAGAGGTAATTCTAGAAGGAAAAGAGGGAGCAGATTTGAAATGAGTAGAAGAATAAGAGTTGAGTCATCAGCATAAGAGTGAACAGAGTTAGAAGTGCAGTTGAGAAGATCGTTAATGAAAAGTAAGAATAAAGTTGGAGATAAAACACAACCTTGAGGAACACCACAGTTGACAGAAAAAGAGAAAGAGGTCGCTCCATCTACATGTGCCGAAAAGGACACGATCTGAGAGAAAACTAGAAAAGAGTAAGCAAAGGGAAGGGGAAACCCAAAAGTAGGGAGCTTGGAGAGCAGCGACGCATGCTATACCCAGTCGAAAGACTTGGATATGTTAAGCGCAACCACACAAGACTCCCCGCAGTTCCTAAGGGCAGAAGACCACGGATCAGTAAGATAGGAAAGTATGACACAGTTGACCTCGAGCGTCGAAAGTCATACTGGTGATCTGAGAGAAAAGAATGAGACTCCAAATGATTCAGGAAATGAGATTTGAGGAGAGTTTCAAAAATTTTAGACAGAACACAAATGAGAGCTATAGGTCGATAGTTAGAAGGATCAAAGAGAGCTACCTTTTTTTTGGGATCGGCTGAACAAATGCGTGCTTCCAGCAATGAGGAAAAGTATTAGTATTAAGGCATAGAGAGTAGAGCTGAACGAGGACAGGCGCTAACTCGGAAGCACACTCCCTCAGAACACGAGGGGGAATGCCATCCGGCCACTGGCCTTCCTGGCCCTTCATAGATTTCAAGATCCCAAGTACCTGATCATGAGTAATTACAGGTAGAGAAATGGGATACCTAAGAGGAGAAGGAGTAAAATATATATATATATATATATATATATATATATATATATATATATATATATATATATATATATATATATATATATATATATATATATATATATACATATATATACATACATACATACATACATACATATACATATATACATATACATATATATATATATATATATATATATATATATATATATATATATATATATATATATATATATATATATATATATATATATATATATATATATATATATATATATATATATATATATATATATATATATATATATATTATATTGCTTTCTTAGAATTATTTCTTACACAGATATTTTTTTAAATCATAGAATTCTCTGCTGAGGTATGCAATGGAGGCCGATTTTATTTATTTATTTATTTATTTATTTATTTATTTATTTATTTATTGTTAAAAATGCACGAATGGGAGGAAAGCTTTAAATACACATTGATGGGGAAGCAAAAATCTAAGGAAATATTTTGTAAATACCTTAAAAGCCTTACCATGTAGTTGCCACTTTACATATATATATATATATATATATATATATATATATATATATATATATATATATATATATATATATATATATATATATATATATATATATATATATATATATATATATATATATATATATATATATATATATATATATATATATATATATATATATATATATATATATATATATTTCTTTTATCCATTCTGGCATCTGCAAAAGGTGCCACTTTTTGTAGCTTCTTTTTCTTTTCTTCCTTTAATTTCTTCTAACTCTCATTTGCTGTTGACCTTCTGCCAATGGTGAATTTTTTTTTCCAAACCTTTGCCTTGAATTTCATTTCAAACAATTCTGGACCGTTTCCTGCTTCTCTACCTCCCTTCCAGTCCTTCTTACCAAATACTGTAAATTCTTCTAATATTGTAATATTTGGTCTCTCTGTAAGCATAATACTAATAAAGCTAGTTGTCTTTGACCGTGTACTTACTATGGTTCATAATGTATTTTGAATGTAATTCCCCAAACAATTACATCACCTTATTAATAAACACAACTCAGAACTTCTGTCTATAATATTTTTATTTTATTTTCTTTTTCCTGAGATTTTATTTTAAAGTATCGCATAGTGATTCTTCTATTTATTTGCTTCTAATTTTTGGGGCTTAAGATGCTTTCAGAAATCCTTCAACCTACCTGAATTATTTTTTTGGTATAGGAGCATTGACCATACTTGTATAGAGTGTACGTTTCGCCTTTCACTTTGTTACTCACTCACAACATCAACATTCATCCTCTCGTTTTCATTGTCACTAAACTTCTCTGATGTCTTATCCATCGAATTGGTGGCTCACCCTTCTTATCTTTTATCCATCAAATTGTTGACTTACCCTTCTTATCTTTTATCCATCGAATTGTTGGCTTACCCTTCTTACCTTTTATCCATCGAATTGTTGACTTACTCTTCTTATCTTTTATCCATCGAATTGTTGGCTCCCCCTCCTTATCTTTTATCCTTCGAATTGTTTGTTGGCTTACTATTATCATCTTTTATCCAGCGAATTGTTGGCTCAACTTCTTACCTCTACAGACACATACCTCCTCCTTTGAGACGTGCTACTGTTTCTATACTTTCCAAATATTTTCCTCTCTTCTTTGTTCAGCTTTCTGAGTCCCAGAATTGCAAACTTTCAAATGCTTGTTTTGGATCATGTCGGCACTATAGTTTGATAGGTATTCCAATTTCTCCTGTCCAATGAGTTTCTATTTATATATATATATGTATATATATATATATATATACTATATATATATATATATATATATATATAATATATATATATATATATATATATATATATATATATATATATATATATATATATATATATATATATATATATATATATATATATATATATATATATATATATATATATATATATATATATATATATATATATATATATATATATATATATATATATATATATATATATATATATATATATATATATATATATATATATATATATATATATATATATATATATATATATATATATATATATATATATATATATATATATATATATATATATATATATATATATATATATATATATATATATATATATATATATATATATATATATATATATATATATATATATATATATATATATATATATATATATATATATATATATATATATATATATATATATATATATATATATATATATATATATATATATATATATATATATATATATATATATATATATATATATATATATATATATATATATATATATATATATATATATATATATATATATATATATATATATATATATATATATATATATATATATATATATATATATATATATATATATATATATATATATATATATATACTGTGTAATATGTTGAGCAGATATACTCCTGTAGAGAAATACTTGTCGTTTGTTACCTATTAGTTATTCCAGTAATTCTATATACCAACATATTAAGGAAAAAGAAGGGAGTAAAAATTCTAACTCTAATTCAGTAAGGCACTAAAAATAAGAAAGAATAACGCCGTTACTTTGATTAAAAATTGTATTCATCTTGAATTAATGAAACTTCGTTCAGGTGAATTACGAGATCTTTGCAATCTAAAAGTCTCTCATTTAATTTACCGAAACTCTTGCTACTTACATACGTGCATTTCTAATTTAATTTTCGTTGTATCAGTTTGGGATGTACAATTGTCTTTGATTTTGCCCTAAAAAAAAGAAAAATAAAAAAAAATAAATGAATAAATTGCCTTGAAATTTCTTAAAGAAAAAGAAAAAAAGAAAAGAAAATATTGTTTTTCTGTTCTTGGAAATTGTTGGTTGTTTTTGGTTATTGTTTTGGTTGTTTCTTGTTGTTGGTTATTATTGATTGCTTTTGTTGTTTTTGATTGTAGTTGTTTGTTGTTGTTGGTTATTGTTGTTGGCTGTTAGTTATAGTTGATGTTTTTCCTAAGAATTAAAATTATATTACTTTTCTCACGTGAAAAAAAAAATGCTTTTGCAGCATCGTACCTTTTAATTCCAGGTTAATTAGAGTAACTGTTTATGAAATTTGTATATATTGATGCACACTATAAGCATTCATTTCATCCGAAAAAATATCCGGCAATTAAAGTCAAGATCCACATCCGAATCTGCATTTTCAATTCGAATCACTTCAGATATTTTAATACTCTTTAAAATAGGCAATATATATATATATATATATATATATATATATATATATATATATATATATATATATATATATATATATATATATATATATATATATATATATATATATATAATGTGTGGGTGTGTTCTTGAAAGAAATAGTATGAAACTTGCTTTTCTATCTAAAATTTTAATTACTATGTTCTTCTGTGACGTAACAAAGTCAAACTCTTGATTAATTTACAAAATTCAGGAAACGAAAATGTATTTAGATAGAGTAACATTAAATATTACGTGAAATGAAGAAATTAATTTACTTCCTCAAATCTGATTTGTGGGAACTGGATTGTCTGACACGCCTATTTCATTTCTATAAAAGGGAAACGGGTTCGGTCTGTTGCACTGGAATTTGAAGACGCTGTCTGAGACAGTTCTTTAGGGAGATATGGGAGACAGTTCTTTGGGGAGATTTATGAAAGAATTCTTTAGGTAGATATGGAAAAGAGTTCTTTAGGGATATATGGAAAAGAATTCTTTAGGGAAATATGGGAAAGAGTTCTTTAGGGAGATATGGAAGAGAGTTTTTTGTGTAGATATATAAGAGAGTTCTTTAAGGAGATATGGAAAGAATTCTTTAGGGAGATATGGAAGAGAGTTCTTTGGGTATTTATATCAGAGAGTTCTTTAAAGAGATATGGAAAAGAGTTCTTTAGGGAGATATTGAAAAGAATTCTTTAAGGAAGATATGGAAAAGATTTTTTAGAGAGATATGAAAAAGTGTTCTTTAGGGAGATATGGAAAATTTCTCTGGCTAGATATGGAAAAGAGTTATTTAGAGAGATTTGGAGAAGAGTTCTTTAGTGAAAAATGGAAAAGATTTCTTTAAAGGAGATATGGAAAAGAGTCCTTAAGTCAAATATGGAAAAAGAGTTCTTTAGGGAGTTATGTAAGAGTTTTTTGGGTAGATATATAAGAGAGTTCTTTAAGGAGATATGGAAAAGAGTTCTTTAGAGAGATATGGAAAAGAATTCTTTAGGGAGATATGGAAAAGAGTTCTGTAGAGAGAAATGGAAAAGAATTCTTTAGGTAGATATGAAAAAGAGTTCTTTAGAGAGATATGGAAAAGAGTTTTTTAGGGAGATATGGAAAAGAGTTCTTTAGGGAGATATGGAAGAGTTTTTTGGGTAGATATATTGGAGAGTTCTTTAAGGAGATATGGAAAAGAGTTCTTTAGGAAGATATGGAAAAGAATTCTTTAGAGAGATATAGAAAAGAGTTTTTTAGACAGATATGGAAAAGTGTTCTTTAGGGAGATATGGAAAATTTCTTTAGCGAGATATGGAAAAAAGTTATTTAGAGAGATTTGGAGAAGAGTTCTTTAGTGAAATATGGAAAAGATTTCTTTAGAGAGATATGGAAAAGAGTCCTTAAGTCAGATATGGGAAAAGAGTTCTTTAGGGAGATATGTAAGCATTACAGATCTTTTATTCTATTATGATTCTTCATCACACATAATGGAACAAAAATAAATTTAAAAAAAATTATTTTATTAAAACGGTCCGATAGAATTTATTACTAAAATAACTTACATCATAAAAATGCAAGTACAATAAAAGGTACAAAATTACACTTGAAAGATATTTGTATATTGTAAGTAAAAAGTATGAGTCAATATATTTATAAATTTAACTGTATGACAAAAGAACAAATTTATTTTTAAAAATTCGCATGATATATAAACCATGTAAAATTTCAAATGAGGTGTCTATTTCTGATTCTATTTCCATACCAGAATCAACCAGAAACTTAGTTCACAGAAGCATCACACTGAAAGAAATCTATTCAATGACTCAGAAATGAATTCCAACTTTTCCGAAATTGACCCGAACCCAGAGCAATAAGTTAAATTTTGCAACTTAAATGTGCAGATACCCATTTTCATTGAAATCTTCTCAAAGTTAGGAGTAAATGAATACCGTTTTTAATTCTATGTATTTTCTGATAAAATAGGGAAAAAAATTTTTTTATGTAATTTAATTTTTTTCTTCAATTCTTTGTAATACGAAGTTAAAGCATTGATGTGCGATTTACATTGGTACCGTTTATCCACGGATGAAGTATCTTGGTGAAATTTTCTTTCACAATGGTTTTTTTAGAAAGATGATTCGAAACGTCTTTTTTAAACTCATTCCTCTTTATCCTTACATTTTATTCGTTATCTTCTTTATAACTGAATCCTTTGTATACCATTTGCTATCTCACTCCTGATATTCTTCTTATTTTCTCAATTTATTCTTCTTATTTTCTCAATTTATGACAATTAAGCTCTTCAATGTATCACTGTTTATTTCTTGGAATATTATATGCATGAATTGTGATTTGTGAACTAATTTTTAATTATTTTTTTTAAAGTTGACATCTCACGGGTACTGCCCTATTACTGTCATAATAAATTTCTTTCACTATTTCAGAAAACTAATGAAACTGGCATTTATACCAATAGTCGCTCATTACTAATTTAGTTTTTTTATTTCGAATATTTTTCAACATGAAATGATATCTGATATTATTATATTGCTTTGAAAGGGAAATTTTCTGATGCATAGTGAAATGAAACTATAAAATCGCTTCTCTCATTTAATTGTTTCTTTCATTCTTTATGTACGCCTTCATTTCTCATGCTAAGTTTCAAGATATAGCAAGGATTCTCAGTCTTTTGAGATACATGCTTCCCTTTTTATGCTATTGTATGAGGTCACATCACCTCACACTTCTTTACTTACAATTGTGTGTGTATGATATATATATATATATATATATATATATATATATATATATATATATATATATATATATATATATATATATATATATATATATATATATATATATATATATATATATATATATATATTATTATTATTATTATTTTTAGAGTGAAATGAACTTGTTTGAAAGCTGACGTTGTTTGGGAGAAATTATATCGTTAACCCCTTTATTTGTATCTCTTATTTTTTTCACAGTTTAGAAAGACTCTTCAGGGGGGGCATCCTCCCCCCCAAGATTGAGAACACCTTCTCTATAATTAGAATACAGTAATTAAGTTTAGTCGTAGCATGTTTTAGATAATATTATTAAACTCTTTTAAACCCTTCTTCCCTTGGGTATTTGCATTAAATTTTAAGAGGTATCATTTTTATAGCTGTTAATATTGCTTTCTTTTTTTTTTGTAATATTATTATTCAAATATTCAAAAGCTAAAAAATTGATCCATCGAAAATCAATTTATGTAAACAGAAACAAAAGTTCTTCCATCCTTTTTTTAGCCCTTTCGCTTTATTTCATCATTTGCAATGCTTCTATAGGCGAAAACAATTTCTGATTCTTCAACTTATTCAAATTGAACCGTGAAGAATATGTCTTATAGCCCCCATATATATATATATATATATATATATATATATATATATATATATATATATATATATATATATATATATATATATATATATATATATATATATATATATATATATATATATATATATATATACGAGGGTGGGCTGAAAAATAACGCCTGTTCAAGCGTTGCTAAGCAACGGAAACAGGTATAAACGTGTTCAGACCTGCGTTCGAAAAATTGAAGCATTTGGAATGGATTCGACACAAGAACGGAATTAGTTATTTGGTTTCATTGTTGTGCAGTGATAGAAATATGAAAGGTAATAGTGATAATTGTTGAAGCGACGTGAGTTGATTGAATTTTTGCATGATGAAGGAGTACAGAATGCGGCTGATATTCATCGTCATTTGCTCGAGGTGTATGGAAAAGACACAATGCATGTTAGCAACGTTTGTCTATGGGTCCCTAATGCAGCTCTTTCCAGTAAAGGTAAAATGTCGATTTATGAAATTCCATGACATAACCCCCACCCCACCCCTCATGCGAAGCAAGGCTATTACTAAGGAGTAAACACAAAATGTTATTAGAAAAGGTAAAGGCGAGAGACACATCCTTCCTAGAAAGTCAAAACTTCTAAGATCTCAACTCCAGGCAGTAAGGAACAGAAATTACCGAAGAGATCTATCATTGATGCCAGAATAAAACTTGCGTGATAAACCCAAAAGGGTAGCCCAAATTTTAGAAAACAAAAATATTTCGAAATTCCAAGTCAACAAATTCGGGGCCCGAAAACCTTTGAGTCCTTAAATCTAAATTCATTTTTAGAAGCAATAAGAAAAATATTCAACAATTAGTAGAGAGAGTTGCTATGTGCTTTTACAACAATATTGATAAACTTCAAGGTGCATGCGACGTAGATTTGTCAATAGCAGACAAAGTCGCTTCTGTTTTGGGTTTGAACAAGTATTTTTTTTCTGTCTTATCAGAGTGGACCTGATAAGGACCCTATATTCCGGGGCTGAAACGTTAACCTTATGTTTTAGTGTTTTAGTGATTTTATGTATATTATATATACTATAATATATATATATATATATATATATATATATATATATATATATATATATATATATATATATATATATATATATATATATATATATATATATATATATATATATATATATATATATATATATATATATATATATATATATATATATTGTATACCATTGTGAATGTAAATATGGGGAAAAAGAGGAAGAAATTCTTTTTGAGAAACGATTTCAGCTCAAAGGATTGATTCGAAACTCGAAAGGCCTTTTTCTAAATTTCTGAAATTCACTGAATTTTCGACCCAATTCAAATTCCCAATAAAACACGTAGAAAATATCTCAGGAAAATTTTATTCACCGTTTTAATGTACCATTTATCATTTCGAGACAGTAAATTTCATTTATTATATATATATATATATATATATATATATATATATATATATATATATATATATATATATATATATATATATATATATATATATATATATATATATATATATATATATATATATATATATATATATTCCGAGGGAGCCTTCATAATTTCTTAACCCATTCCAGTTTTCCAGTTGCTTGATTTTTTGTTTGTTCGCTCTTATATGGAGTACATCTTTTACCTTTGTGGTGATTCCATTCATACATTTCTCCTTCAGAAAGTGGTGTTTAAAGTTTTTCGTCTTAACTCTTTCACTCTCACTAACTCTTTCCAGTTTCTTTCTGGCCTTAGAATCGTTGCGTCACTCTTTATATTATCACTATTACAATGGACACTGCTCTTCTGAACTCTCACGTCGCATACCTCCTCCATTGAGAAGGGCTCATGCGAAACGTCTTTCTACATAGTCTCATCCTTTCTCATCCTTTCTAGAAAGAGATGTAATGTGATTTTTCCAAGAAAGATCACGAAAAAAAGAAACACCAAGAATATTAAGGAGAGATGAAGGTTTGAGTTGAGTGTTTTCGAAGATATCATAGTTGTGTGGAAGATTATGTCGAGTAGAGAGATGGAGGAATTGAGTTTTGGTGACATTGAGAACGACCATGATTTCTCTGCCCCAATTTAGAATACGAAATGGATCAGAGGTCAGCTGCTCCAAGCCTACTTTCTTTGCGTAAATTAACTGTTGTTGAGAGTAATTGAAAAGTGTAATGAAGGGTGGAGTCATTAGCATAGGAGTGGATAGGAGATCAAGTAATGGAGAGAAGTATTATATATATATATATATATATATATATATATATATATATATATATATATATATATATATATATATATATATATATATATATATATATATATATATATCATCAAAATCAATGAGTTTTGAAATCTTCTGTATCAAAATTGCTTATTTTTCATTATTATTATTATTTTTATTTTTTTATTTATTTATTTATTTATTTCACTCAAAATTTAAATGAATTATACTCTTGGGCCAAAGCGTAGACGAATTTAATTACAGTCTGCGTTGAGACTTTGAGTCTTCAAGTCACGTACTATTTCCTGTAGGAAATCTTAAATCCCTACAACGTTGTTCTTAATCCCTACGATCTTAATCTTAAATCCCTACACTTCTAAATAACGCTATTACCAGACAAATGAAATCTAATTTTGCAGTTTCATGAACAGAATTTAAGAAAAATATTAATTTTGTTAAAAAATACTGAATCTTCCAATTTGTTTTTAATATTCTCAAAATTTACTTCAAGTGATTAACTGAATTTTTTTTTTATTATTATTATATTATATTATTATTATTATTATATATATATATATATATATATATATATATATATATATATATATATATATATATATATATATATATATATATATATATATATATATATATATATATATATATATTATATATATAATTGAGTGTACCAAATATTTCACATTGATTGTCACTTAGACAGAAACACATCAGCAGTGGATTAAAATTTAATGGCATTCTATTATTGGTAAGACGCCACTCACGGAAATAGATTTGAGGTAGAGATAAAATTCAGCGTTTTCTTTTCTTGCTTTTTTTTTATTAGTTTACTTCAAAAATGAATTAACTTTTTTCTTATAGGATTTGTTGACCTTTCTTTTTCTCCTGTTGTTACTGTTATGTTTCGTCTTTTGAGTTTCTTTTTTAAAGGTTATATTATCTTTCTTGCCTTCTCCTTTTTCTTATTTTGTTTTTATCATCATCATTATTTTTTTTTTTTTCATCTTTTCATTTTCTTCTTCTTCTTCTTTTATTTTTTATTCTTTCTTCTTTTTTTATCACTTTCTTACTGGAATTTTCTAACCTTCTTATTTGGCTCGTTATTCATCTCGATTTTTTTTTTTATATCTCTTCTTCTTCCACTATGATGATCGAAATGTATAGAAAATTATTTGTTCGCTAGCATTGCTTGCTGTCCTAACGAACGAATCATTGTGGAACAAATGCAAAAAATGTCACAAAAAAATGTTCAATAGGAAAAGACATGTTAAAGTCTCTTCACCGATTAATTTTATAATAAGAAAATAACTGAAGAAATTTGTTGTAGCATTTTTGCCACTTGTCCCAACGTTTCGTTGGGACAATTTTTGCGGTGTATGTAACCGATTCAATAAGCCTAAAAATCTTTTTGGTATAAGAATTATTTATATATTTTTATCGGTCATACAGTAAAAAAAATGTTTGTATTTTGATATTGTATAAGTCGATTTCACTTACAAAAATATGATTTTTCAACTGTTTCAGGAACTAAAATTTATGCTTGCTGAATGAAATGGCTGATCATATATTTTCTAAAACTCAAAAACACTAAGTTATATTTAATTAAATTAGAAATTGATTACTTAGATTAGATTACTTAGATTATTAAGTTAATTGCAGCGCTAGATTCGAACGGCAAATATATTATTGGGTTCAAAACCATTTCACTGTCATCTGAAAATGTGTAAAAGAATATTTTAAAATCCAACGTGAATTACCAAAGATTTTTTTTTTTTTTTTTTTTTTTTTTTTTTTTTTAACCAAAGATTTTATTTTTTTATTTTTTTATATATTTCTTTTTATACTTGATTTAGAAATATAGTAAAACACTTCCGAATGTTTATAATTTATAATATGAAAAAATTTATTTTCTATATTTATAATCACATTCTATTTACAGTAACTATTGTAGTCATAGTAGCATTAATAGTACACTTCAAAATTGTCCTAACGAATCGTTGGGACAAGTGACAAGCATGTCACAGTAAAATTTTCAATATAGAAAAGACATGTTAAACATAAGAAAGTCGCTTCACCGATTTATTTCCTGATAAAAAAATATAACTGAAAAAATTTATTGATACATTTTTTTGCCACTTGTCCCAACGATTCGTTAGGACAATTTTTGAAGTGTAGCAATGAATAAAAAGCATCACTTTGTCACTGATGTCTTCGAGTGACTGACGAGAGACGAAAAGTTTGATATAGAAAAGGTATCCAGATTTATTCAAATCTTTTTATTTATTTTATTTATCGTTTTTTCAAATGGCATAAATATCACAAAAATATTTTCAGTTATTTTTTTTATTAGAAAATAAATCTGTGAAGCGACTTTCTTATGCTTGAACATGTCTTTTTTTCTATTGAAAATTTTACTGTGACATTTTTGCCACTTGTCCCAACGATTTGTTAGGACAATTATAGCAGTGTTCAGACTATAATAATGAAATCCTTTAAATCACCAATTAATTGTTATTTTTTAATTGATTAAATAATTATAATCATAACTGTAAATTTGTTTAAAATTTTTTTTTTTTTTTTTTTTTTTTTTTTTTTTTTTTTTTTTTTTTTTTTTTTTTTTTTAAGTTCACAGCTCACGGGCATTGCCCTAATCTAGGAGAGGAACTTTTCTAGATAGTATATACCTATGATCTCCAAGTGGGATCGAACCGACGCCCTCAAGCACGTGAGAAAATCACTCTACCGTTTGAGCCACGGTACATTGTACATTCACACACTTCGTTGCATGAAAATGATTTTCTCTTATCTTTTAATCACTTCTTAACAATCCAAATAGTAGTATGAAAATAAACGTATATATATATATATATATATATATATATATATATAATATATATATAATATATATATATATATATATATATATATATATATATATATATATATATATATATATATATATATATATATATTATCATAAACATTATAAAACATTATCTCTAATATATGAGTAAGATTTTACAGCAGACCTTAAATAAGACATAAAACAAAAATTTGCAACCATTTTCGGTTCTTTTTTTTTATGTATTAATAAAATTTTTAAAGAAAAAAGAAAGAAAATAGAAAAAAAAAAGAAAAAATTATTAAAAAAAAAAAAAAAAAAAAAAAATTTTTTAGAGAAGCTTTTAAGGTATTCAAAAAGCGTGTCAGGAATATAAAGGAAATGGAAAACGATGCTAAGAAGGTCGCATCGGGTTTTATGAAAAAAAAAAAAAAAAAAAAAAAAAAAAACGGTTTTGGAGGATTTGAAAAGGGAAATCCGAATCTTCCTTACGGGAAGATCTTTGTTTTTTTTTTTTTTTTTTTTTTTTTTTTTTTTTTTTTTTTAACGGACATAAAAATTTTTATCCTTTGAAAATATATTTTAATGAATTTTTGGCGTCAAAGATAAAATAGAATGACCAAAGACATTTCTGTGGGCTAATTTTTTAACCTTTTTCTCATGTTTTCTTTAATTATTTTAAATAGAAAAATTTTAAAGAGGTTTTTCTGGGCTACTGCTGCTGCTACTACTACTACTACTACTACTACTACTATTACTATTACCATTACTACTACTACTTACTACTACATTACTACTACTACTACTATTATAATAATAATAATAATAATAATAATAATAATAATAATAATAATAATAATAATAATAATAAAAGACTAAAAAAAAGTACAATAACAATGCTTTTAAAAATGTCAAAAACGAATAATTACCCTAAAAATGTCAAAAACTACAGTAATAACCCTAAAAATGTCAAACTACAATAATAACCATAAAAATTTCAAAAAGTACAGTAATAACCATAAAAATATCAAAAACTAAAACCCTTATAAAACTGTTTCTAAAATTTGAAAAGCTGAATACTCTTAAAATATAATTTTTTTATATATTTAATTTTTTTTTTAAATATCTAAGACGAGTGAGAACCTTGAGAAATTACTTTAGAAATGTCTAAGACTATAAATATATAGTAAATACAGTTTACAATGATTTAAAAATACGAAGAACTAGAAAAAATAATCTATATAAATTCTTTTAAAATATTAAAGATTAAATACCAAAAAAAAAAAAATACTTTAAAGAAAAAATTCTTCAAAAATTCTTTAAAAAATATCAAAGACTAGAGTAAATATATACCCTGTATAAAATGTCAAAGATTTGGTAAATACAGTAAACAAATTGTCTTAAAAATGTCAAT
>SEYY01001913.1:32500-35772 GCA_009176605.1 Armadillidium nasatum | reverse complement strand
GAGAGCGAGTGGAACACCCTGCATAAAAGTATCTTCAGAATATTGTTTTTAAAAATTTCAATATGTCAGAATTTGGACAGAAATGCATAATTCTAAAACTTTGATTTAGAGTTCTTAAATTGTGATCCAGAAACAAACTTTTCTCCAGTTTTTCTGGGCTAATTCGATTCGGTCTTGGTGTGTACATTTGTTCCTCACTACTAAACAGCTTTCAACTCTCAACAGAAGAAAATGGAGTAGAGATATTTATAAGCGAATCTATGTAAATTAAACGGCATAATTTACAATGACGATGATCACTGAGAAAAAATGTGCCGATGACGATTAATCGTCTCATTATATATATATATATATATATATATATATATATATATATATATATATATATATATATATATATATATATATAATATATATATATATATATATAAATAAAAGATCTAAAAGAATAAACAAAAGAATCCTCTCCAAGGTTCGACCCGCTACTCCTGCATCCGAGAATCGAAATTTCTCTTAATATATATATATATATATATATATATATATATATATATATATATATATATATATATATATATATATATATATATATATATATATATATAATAAAAAATATCCAAGTTAAAAGAGTTATGATACATTGATACTATTTTAAAACACACAAATGGCTGACTTGACGCTTGGCACTACTGTCCATTGGCACTAAAGGCTTCGACGCAAAGGAAACAAGTACCAATTTAGTAGGTTACATAGATGTCACTTATTATTATTATTATTATTATTATTATTATATTATTATTATTATTGCTATTATTATTATTATTATTATTTATTATTATTATTATTATTATTATAATAAAAATATTACTTATTTTATTATATTATTATTTATTATTATTATTATTATTATTATTATTATTATTATACAAATATTAGTTATTTTTATTATTTATTATTATCATTATCATTACAATTATTAGTTATTATTATTATTATTACTATTATTATTATTATAAGTATTATTTTTTTAACCAAAAATATATTCCCACTTTTTCTATGTCTGTAACAGAGTATTTGGGACCTTTTTTTACACATGCTGCTGACAGGGGCAGAGATAACAAAAACAGTCACACGAACACGATTACATGTAAAATCAGATACACGGAAAACGTTTTTTTTTTTTTTTTTTTAAAGAAAAGAAAAGGAAAATGATAAGCAAATAGGTATTATATATATATATATATATATATATATATATATATATATATATATATATATATATTATATATATATATATATATATATATATATATATATGTGTGTGTGTGTGTGTATGCATATATGTATGTATGTATGTATGTATGTATGTAGGTATATATATAAACACTCCTACAGGAGTTTCATAACAACCCTGTGATTCGAGAGCAGCTACTGTGAATGCTGTAGCAAAGGAGATAATAAATGGAATTTGAATGAACGTCACATATCTGTATTATGATTTGATATCGCACTGGTTAACATAAGTGGATAGCTCTAATATTTGAGATTGTGTTCTTTTAGAATAATACCTAAAGATAAATTTTTCACCATGTAGTGAAGATTGTAGTGTAAAATCAAACTTTTCCACATAATGTGGTCTATCGGTAATTCAGTTGCTGCGCTGTTCAAGAGGATCTAACAATAATGCGAGTTCATATATATTTTTTAGTACTGGAGCAGAAAAAACAGCCATAGCTGAGATCTTGGGTGAGAAAAATATAGTGACCATCAATGATTGAGAGCTTGAGAAGCTGCTGAAAAAGTACCTTGGGACAAGATAGGATAAGCAGAGTGATATACTCTATTAAAGCTTGTTTGTTTAGAGATCTCAAACGGTAGGGTGATTGACCCACATGCTTGAGGGCGCCGGTTCGATTCCTCTTGGGAATCCTAGGTATAAACTACCTAGAAAAGTTCCTCTCCTCGAATAGGGCAATGCCCGTCAGATGTGAACTTTAAAAAAAAATAATAATAATAAAGTAAAAAACGAGAAAAAACGAAACTGAATATTTGCGGTGCAAGTTTATTTAAGCCACTAAATAGGCTTTTGAAAGTTCCACTTCTGAAGGCGTTTGAAAAGAATTAATTATAAGCGTGCTTCAAGAAATTTAGTTAACATCTTTGGTACTTCTTCTTAAGATCTTACAAACTTAATTTTTTTTTTTAAAAGAACTTGCTGAGTAGAAACCGAAAGGAACATGCTGATGGCCATGACTGAAAGAGTGTTTGAAAAAGATTTATCAAAGTGGTACAAAGTTTAAGGTAATATTAATTCTTAAATTAATTAAAGCATTTTTTTATTTGAGATAAAGAATCAAAAGCTTCTTAATATTCATATGAAATTTCTCAATAAAAAGCCAGAAAAAAAAAAATAGTTCAAACTTAAAAACATTTAAAATAAAAAAAGTCTCTACGACGATTTTTTCAGTTATTAATATTCGTGCCAATGATTAGCGTAGCGTGAAGCTTGACACCTCATGCAGGGTTTCAATTGCATGCATCATAACTAATGACGAAGAATGGCACCAATTTTCTCTTGTAAGTAGTGAACGAAAACCGCAAGATTTTCTCTAGTCACTAAGAGTTACAACCTTGGGGAAACAAATAATTTCACTGTCCTTAAATGGCTACTCTCCAGTATGGCGCAAATATGCGAAATTGAAATTCATTGCCAGGGGTGAAAATTCATTGTCAGTATGCAACCCACAAAAATATTTCAACATTTATGATATTTTACAAGCAGTAATAATTTTTCATTACGTTTATATCGATATCAAATATATAATAATAAATAAAATTCCAAAAATAGAAAATTCCCTGCCTTAATATAAATCTTATTTTCCTACTTTTAGGGTCAAGTTATTTTAGATCGAGACTCCTTGCAAGAATAGAAAGAAATTACAATTAAAATTTTATTATTGTATATATATATATATTATATTATATATATATATATTATATATATTATAAATTTTTTTTTTATAATATATTAATATGTATTTTGTATGTACGAATGAATTGATATAATTTATATACGTGTATGTGTGTGTATATAAAGTATACGTATATATTTATGTATAAAGTATATAAAATAGAAATATACAATACAGATTTTTGTCCGCAATGACCTCAATGTAAACGTATACATTTATGTATAAAGTATATAAAATAGAAATATAAATAAATATAATAATACTTTTATCGAGAAAAAAAATATATATATATATATATAT
>SEYY01001913.1:27500-30000 GCA_009176605.1 Armadillidium nasatum | reverse complement strand
TTTATACAGAACAAAATTATATAATCTATCTTTTATACAAAACAAAATTATATTATCTACTGTTTATTATAAACAGAACAAAATTATATAATCTATCGTTTATACAGAACAAAATTAAATAATCTATCTTTTAAACAGAAAATTATATAATCTATCGTTTATACAGAACAAAATTATATAATCAATATTTCAAACAGAACAAAATTATATAATCTACTGTTTATACAGAACACAATTATCTTTATTGATATAAACCGTTACTTTTTGAGTGTCCTTTTGTTCAGTTATATTTCCTTTTGCATGATAACGGGATATAGAAAGTATTGATTAATCTATAGTTTATTAACAATATTAAACACTATAACCGTGTAATTTAAACAAACGCCGTCTTCCCTCTTTTAGGTTTCGTAACCTGAATGAGGGAAAACGGAGTGTTCTTCCTAAAGATTTTTCTCTTGTTTTAATTTTGTTTTATAAAGTAAGCAATGTTTATATTATAACAGTTTGTGAAAAGTTAACCAACTTTAGAATTGTCTCAGTAACACGCTACGTGTTTTTTTTTTTTTTTTTCATTCATTTTTTTTTTACTTATTTTGTTACAAAAAATAATATAATAATAATAAAAAAAAATTTCTTCAAAAATACAAAATATTTTACTTCAATAGGTAGCTTCTGTTAAAATAACAGATGAACATGACATCAGCAACCTCTTATAAACTGGCAAAAAATGATATTCGCAATTGATAAAAAAAAAAAAAAAAAATTAAGTTTAAATATATTTTATTTAAAAAAAAAAAAATATATATATATATATATATATATATATATATATATATATATATATATATATATATATATATATATATATATATATATATATATATATATATATATATATATATAGACAAAAACTTTACTCATGGGAACACCATATGTCGATCCAATAAATTTAACATTAATATTTGTTTTATATAAGCCTACAATATAACAAATTAATTGGTGTCAAAATTATTTTTATTCTCACCAGTTGCCAGGTAAGTGTTATAGACTTTTAAACCGGTCCACCAAATATGTTTCCTCCATCAATCTGATGTGACAGCTACGGCACGTTCACCCCTCTCTCTCTCTCTCTCTCTCTCTCTCTCTCTCTATATATATATATATATATATATATATATATATATATATATATATATATATATATATATATATATATATATATATATATATAATATATATATAAATCCCCGCACTCCTATTTAGTCACTGCCGCTCCATCTAACTCTACGTTTCCCACAGGTTCTACATTCTTCGGTTTTTATTCTTAGTACATTCTTGGAAATAGTTTTTCCACCTCAATTCTCCATTACAAATTTGAATTCTTGAAGCAATTAAATATGGACACCATTTCTACTTGCTCTCTTATCGCTTTAAAAATGATTCTTTCTTCCTTTCTTAAATTTTCCATTAAATCAACCAAAGAGTTTTACATTCTACGCGAATGAATGTGAATGTGAATGATTTGCCCTACAGATAAAGTCTCAATAATGTACTCTAAATACATCACCGTATAATACAAATTACTATTTCGTTTGAATTGATACGTTTTTTTTAAAGTTATATTTTATTTTGCAATTATATTGTTTTTATTATAAATTTATGTAAGAATATTACATTTAGGTCCTAAAACAACTGTCATATATTTAAAAACCTCTGCGTGGGTCTCAAAAAAAAATATTGGTCCAAAGTTATAAACGCTCGTAACTTTCATGATATTTTGACAGGCACATAGTCTCTGTCTTTTCTTTTTTTTTAATAGATTTTCATCCCCTGCAAGAATAATCTATAATAATCAGCTGTGATATCAGAGATCAAAGCCAAATCGTTCGATATTCACTTCTCCTTGTATCATTTCTTATAATCCCCCTAATGTAATACAGAAATATAATAAATAATTAAGGAGACATTTAACACTCATTCTGTCTACTCTCAGATCTGGCACAGTGCCATCCACTAGATCTGACACCGTGGCATCCACTATCTAAAATTCTAAATTCAAGAAAAAAAAAGTCATATGTTACTCAATATTTTAACAGAGAATAACGTTAAATAATAATATAAGCCAGCTTTTCCTAACCGATGTTCAAGAAATCTTTGAAGGAGGGGGGGGGTCCTCAAGGGGGAAAATGTTATTTCGGGGGTCCATAATATGAGGAGCTAAGGAGATCATGAGAAAAAATTATAAATAAATAATAAGTTAGGACTCAGAGGGTTCACAAGCAAAAAATAGTTGAAAACTTTAATGACAGCGCTTTTATACTAAAATAATTTTTATGTATAATAAATACACTATATACTTTAATCTTATAAATTTAATGAAAATTAATATAGTTGTACTAAAAACAAATACAATATCATTCAAAACATTATACTAATATGTTATCACACTGTTATTTAATTGAACAATAACTTAAGCAATCACAATAAATAAATAAATAAA
>SEYY01001913.1:17500-22500 GCA_009176605.1 Armadillidium nasatum | reverse complement strand
TTCCTATTTCGAAAATAACAGAGGAAAGGCATAAAAAAAATTTTTTTTTTTTTTCGCAATGCAGATTTATATACAAATAGAAAGCAAACATTTCAATTCTGATATAGATATATATATATATATATATATATATATATATATATATATATATATATATATATATATATATAATATATATATATATATATATATATATATATATATATATATATATATATATATATATAATATATATATATATATATATATATATTATATATATATTAAATTGCCTCGATACAAGGCGTTTGAAAGGAGTGCAAGTCAAAGGAAGTTGGGATAAATATAATATATATATTATATATATATATATATATATATATATATATATATATATATATATATATATATATATATATATATATATATATATATATATATATATATATATATATATATATATATATCACCACATTACGTTTAGTTTGTAATAAACCCTAATTTATACTTATGAACCAAAAATATTTGTTCTAAAACAGTAAAAACATAAAAGAATAAAACAGGGCAACAAATAATTAATTAAAACCAGAAAAAACATAAAGCCCAAAAGGAACCAAGATTTCGATCACAGACCCGTGGATAAGGGTCCACTGGTGTGGGATCGAAAGTTTGGTTCTGTTTTAACGTTTTGTTTTTCCTGGGGCTATTGCCCTGTTTTATTGTTTTATATTTTTACTATTTTACAGCAAATATTTTAAGCTCATAGGTAGAATTTAGGGTTTATTGCATATATATATATATATATATATATAATATATATATATATATATATATATATATATATATATATATATATATATATATATATATATATATATATATATATATATATATATATATATATTATATATAAAATATTTTTTAAGTGACACAAAATTTAATTTATTTTTCACTTTAAATAAAAATGTGACACAAAATTGAAAATGAATTTCCGAGTAGCGAAAGAGGCGAGACGGAAGAAGGTTCTGGTATTATTGTGTGAATGCTTTGGTTGTAAAACAAACAGACTAATGAAAAGGGAGGGATGGAAGCATATCTATTGAACACTACAACGTACGTCGGACAGAAGGAGAAAAAAAAGGGCTTGAGGGCGCAGGTTCGATCCCACTTGGGGATCCTAGGGATATACTTACTACCTACAAAAGTTCCTCTCCTAGAATAGGGCAATGCCGGTGAGATGTGTACTTTTTATATAAAAAAAATAAGAAAAAAAAGTACTCAAATATATTTGAATACGAAACTTTCATCAGACCGAGGAAGAATAATTACAGACATAAACTAACAGACAATCACTGCAGAAAAGACCTGCTTAAAAAGAAAGAATACGTTACACTAAGATTGAGATATGATTTAAGTACAGAAATAGCTCTTATTGCGAGTGGTTCACTTGCTTTGAATTCGTGATGGCCTGAAGGGCAGTAATTTGTCTGCTTGGAAGGACGACATATGCCCTTCATTGGTGAGGTCAGCTCTCAAAAACAAAAACAAAAAAAAACAAAAAAGTAGACAATGAAATGAAAATAAGTAAAAGTTACATAAGCATTTGTCATTGACAGGAAGAAGAAAAGTCTACCAAGCTTTTATATCTGAAATCGAAATTGAAAAGCGGAAGTAAAAAAGTGGGTAAGATAAAATTGAAAAAAGTGGGTAGGAAAAAATTGGAAAAAGTGGGTAAGATAAGATTGAAAAAAGTGGATAAGATAAAACTGAAAAAGAGTGGGTTTAGATTAGATTGAAAAATGTGGGCAAGATAAGATTGAAAAAGAGGGTAAAATAAGATTGAAAAAAGTGGGTAAGATAAGACTGAAAAATATGGGTAAGATAAGACTGAAAAATGAGGGCAAGGTAAGATTGAAAAAAGTGGGTTGAGAGATAAGATTGAAAAAAGTGGGTAAGATAAGATTGAAAAATATGGGTAAGATAAGATTGAAAAAAGTGGGTAAGATAAGATTGTAAAGGAAAAAAGAAGAAGTCGATAATATAATTAATCACAAAGGTCTAAGATGTGATGGAATAACGCTTTGCTTAAGACGAAACTGTGTCAGAATAGTTTCAAGAAATTAAAGGTTAAAGGTTATAACCATATATATATATATATATATATATATATATATATATATATATATATATATATATATATATATATATATATATATATATATATATATATATATATATATATATATATATATATATATATATATATATATATATATATATATATATATATATATATATATATATTTGTGATGTGGCGAATACTCGACATTTCGTATTCGAAGTATTCTGGTATCGAACATATTTTTTCGTATTCGTATTCAGTAAAAAAAAAATCCGGATACTTCGATGAATTTTGATGTCAGAATTATTTAATTTTAAATACTAAAATTATTATTTAGTTTTTATAAAAATAAATAAAAAATAAATAAAACTAAAATGGATTTTTTTTTTTTTTTTTTTAATTAATTTAAAATTAATTAAAAAAAAAAAAATAAATAAATTTTTTTTTTTTTTTTTTTTAAAATTATTTAATTATCATAATATATATATATATATATATATATATATATATATATATATATATATATATATATATATATATATATATATATATATATATATATATCATATATATATATATATATTAAACACTTCTATTTTTAGGAAATTTGATTTTAATAGTATGACAATGAACATTTTCCATGGAAATCTAAACATTTGAATGAGAATAATTGTTTTATTAGTTAACTATTTAAAAACTAATTTAAAATTATTTAAAATTATGAAAAGTAACAGGAAAGTACTATTAATGTTTTGTTTAATAATAAATTGTATTAAGAACTTTTGTCAACGTTTCGGGATAAGTTTAATCCCCTCATCAGGATATTTAAAGTTACCATTAAATAAATTTAATCTGTAAAGAGGACAGAAATTATTAAATACAATTAAAATAACACAAGAAACCGGAGACATAAATCATATATATGAAAACACATTAGTAAAGTTGTAGGTGGAATAGACCGCTATCATTATTGTGTGACAGTTTGAGAGATGCTAAATGAATGGATTCCAGAATTTTTAAATCTAAATGTTGGTTGGTTTGAGAAAGGATGGAAAAATGGGATAGTTCTATGGGATGGTTATTTGTGCGGCTTTGAGATCTAATTCGAGGGAGAGGGAGAGAGAGAGAGAGAGAAAGAGATGAAAAATTAATACCTGTTCTAGAAGAAATCCCTCTGTGCTCATCGCATTTGACAGAGTGTTGGCGCAAAGTACTACCAACGTAGGTACTTGGACAAGTACACGAATATTGGTAAATGACAGATGAGTGCAGGTAGGGATAAGAAAGAACCTATGGAGAGGTTTGGAGTGAAAACAAAGGTGAAATCTAAGTGGGGGTAGCTGTTGTGTAGAAAGTTGAGGAGATTTGAGGTAGGGGTGGTGGTAAATTGGAAGTTTAATGTAAAAAGGTTGTTTTTGGAGCTGTTAAAATAGTGGTGGTGGCGGTATAATATCTTTTAAGGAAGTTTTTGATTTAAGAGTAAATCAGTGAAGAAGGGAATAAATTTGAAGTTGAAATGTTTAATTAGAAAAGAAAAATCATTGTGAAGTTCTGTACAAGTAGAGGTGAGGTGATAAGCTCTGTAAGATAAAGTTTTAATGCTGTTGAATTTGAATCGGAAAGGGATACGACTAAAAAAGGTTTTGAGACAAGTTGGATAATGTGAGTTTAAGGTAGATATTTAAGTCATAATCTGTTAGAGTTTTTGTAATTAGTATATCAAGAAAAGGGAGGGTATTACTGACTTATTCTTCTTTTGTAAATTTAATATTAGGTAGTTGATAGTTAAGGAAATTTAAAAAAGGTGTATGTTAAGAAAAATTTTTTAAAAATGTTTGCAAAATCTTGAAAATCCCTGAGCACCACACTATCTATACCTGCCCCCTCCTAGAGTAGGACTCAGCCGGTGAGATGGTTTAAAAAAAAATCAGGCTTCCCATATTACTGACTGAAAAAATTTGTTGTGACATTTTTGCCACTTGTCCCAACGATTCGTTAGGACAATTTTTGTAATCCACATTCGTTATTGTCTAAATTCTGACGTCTGTTAGTCTGTGACGTCATTATTAAACTGTAGACGTACAAATCCTTCAAATTTAAAGTGCTCTTCTTTGAATACAGAATAAAGTGTAGTAAAAAATTATTCTCTCCATCATTTTTGTTCAGTGAAAGACATTTTCTTATATTAGATTTTGCTTATTAACCAAAGTCGTGTGTATGTGTGTGCGTGTGCGTGTGCGTGTGTGTGTGTGAATCCCTAAACAGGGAAATAATTTCCATATTCTTAAGAATTACCAAAGTAATAGGAAGAGAACGCTTTGTAAATACAAAAACTGAAGTAAAAAAAAAAGTTTGCATGAGAATGACAACTGTGAATTATAATTAATTTCAATATATTATTATATATATATATATATATATATATATATATATATATATATATATATATATATATATATATATATATATATATATATATATATATATATATATATATATATATATATATATAGAAAACGATGGAAATGAAGAGAAGAATATTGAGATATTGACAAACGATAATCTTTAGATACGTATAGGAATGGCTATTGAAATTAATGGGGGTTGGGGGGAAGAGAGAGAGAGAGAGAGAGAGAGAGAGAGAGAGAGAGAGAGAGAGAGAGAGAGAGAGAGAGAGAGAGAGAGAGAGAGAGAGAGAGAGAGAGAGATTGGCTATTACCACTAAGGAGAGAAGGTAGTCATTACCTTACAGAAATCCAGAAATGACTAGAAATAGAAAAAAAAATATTCAGGTATATTGTTCTAATTGTTCTATATGAAATAGGTTGGCCGTGCACAGAAATTTTCCGCACCACACTAAGCCGTAGTACACCAGCACAGTACCACCGGTCATCATTTC
>SEYY01001913.1:5000-10000 GCA_009176605.1 Armadillidium nasatum | reverse complement strand
ATTGACGATACTCTTCAATAGCAGCTTCCCGTTGTAAAAACTAAAAGATTTGAATAGATGTGTGGAATTGTTATCACTTTATCACGGTTCTCACGCAAAATAATTCACAACTGAAAGGGGATTAATTGACAAGTGATAATTTTTTATGTGTTGATTACCACATGCTAGTCTACTTGATTGGTTGTTTAAACTTTAACCTTTAAAACGCTTTAATTCGAAAACAAATAAAAATCTGATTACAACTTTTTTTATTTTTTTTTATTTTTTTAATTTTTTTATTTTTTTTTGGCCATACATTTATGAATATTATAAATATATATATATATATATATATATATATATATATATATATATATATATATATATATATATATATATATATATATATATATATATATATATATATATATATATATATATATATTATATATATATTGAATACACCTGGTAAACGCATGAACATATTTCTTAATACGGTGTGGGAAAACATTTCACATTAATAATCGTCTCAATTCTTCTAGAAATTGACAAATATAATTCCTGGATAACAGATAATCGGGTGCTCTACCGTTCCTCATGAAAAGTAGACAAAATACCAGTAGGGATTCTGGTGATGGTTAATGATCTCGAACCCTATTTTCCAATATTGAACACAGGAGCTCTTTTATAAAGGTTTTGCGATTGTTCATCAAACCATGACTGGACAAAATGAGCTGGAGGAATTGGTGGAGCCTTATTATCTTGATAAGTTACATTACCTTCAGAAACTTTCTCTTCTCCATTGGATGAATTTGGTTACCCAAAATGCGTACATAATCCCTGGCATAATATATTATCGCACAAGGTGATAACTGAGCCTGCAGAATATCATGATATGGCTGCCCAAGCTATGAGTGAACCTCCTCCGTGCTTCACCTGTGACATAAGGTAGTCCAGATCTTATTCCTGGGATGGTGTCCTTCACAAGTAAACTCGGCTAGATGTAAGGAATATAGCTCAAACTCGTAATAGTTATTAAAAGTGTCGCTAGTATTCTGAACAGTGATAATAGCGATTCTATAGATACATTCCTACCTTGCTCAGCCGAGTTTAATTCTTAATGAGTGCTTGCAGACACTTGATCTTGATCCACAGTTCTCTGACAATTAGATGACCGCTAAATCTTGGCATTTACACGGTTCTTCGAACATATTGACAGCTCGCGAAATTATCGACTCACGATAGAATAGTTAAATGCTATTTGAGTATCCCAATGAGATCACTAATATTTGGAACAGAAACGATAAATATTTGCCTTGATTGGAAAGCTTATTTCACGAGCACGCATCATATTAAAGATAATGTTAATTTTAGCCAGTAACCTTATATACTACTTTTCCTCTTATTATTATTTAATGTTCATCAGCATATCCTGAAATTTAGCTAATTATTATCGGAGTGATCCGGTTTCTCTATCCCTGTATCTTATTAGAATATGTCTCATTGTTAATTTCATGACGTATTTCACGTGGAGTATGACTAATCTACTATGGGATCCATAAAAAATTTCTCATTTGTAACTCAAATTGATGCTTACAACTATGAACCATACTTTTCCTAGTTTTAGTCTTTAACTCATGACTCCTTAATAGCTCTGGGTCGCGATTAGTGTCAGATCAATTCTCATTATCTTTTCATTATTTCTTATTCTCATCTTTAATTATATAGTGATACAGTTTATTATTATTATTATATATATATATTAGTACTATTATATTATATGTTTTTTATGATTGTTATATTATTGTGAATTATTAATCCGTACAATCCCCATATTTCTCATTCAACACACTATAATATAAATAATAATCGTGTATTACCATTATTAGTTTTCATTATTCAATAAGTGATTATTTTCCTTACGATCTTGGTGACAATCTCACTAAATCGTTATTGAAATTCTTTTATTGTCAGCTATTATTGATACCTTAATTCTCTATAACTCTTAATGGATTAAACGTCTCTCTCTTTTGTAGCTGTATTTTTTATCCATTACATATTTTTCAAAGCGATTCAATATAGGTGTAACTAGTAGTAGTCATCACAAATATTTACTTCAAGAATATATAAATTTCAGTACATATCTCAATATAATTCTACCTTATTATCTCTCTTTACTGTATTTAGATCGCTGTTTATTATACACAATTTCAGTATACGATTACTGGGTTTGCGATTGTCCATCGTTCGTATTAACAGTGTAAGTTTCTGTGTTTTCTCTTCAACTATGTTAGTACCACTCAAATTTTTCCCTCTCGAGTGCGTCATAAGACACGTTTCTAAAATACTTAGACATAGTTTAAGCACGCGCATTAAGCATACCTGCTCGAGCTTCCTCAGAAACTATTGGATGCAACCACGAAATTAAGCTATATAGGATATCGTTTTGTGCATATAGTAGTTCTCTTAAATGTATTTACTCCGCGGTCGCTCTTTCCCTACTCTCGTTCTAACAATAGATATATAACAACAATACAGAAGCATTGGCAAATTGCTTTCCATCTGTTTCCAGATTTTGGATGCATTATTCAGTGTATACTCTAATTTACATTATTAATCATATTCTATTGTTATGTATTTTAGTTTTATTGTCTATTTTATATATATATTTTTAATATATATTGTTTATATTAAATTCAGTAGTTTCTGATGTTACTCTCACATTATACATGTTGGTGTTTCGTCATATACCAGATTTACTTATTATTAATTGCCTAAATTTATCATATTATTGTAATTTAATTATAATTGACTGTCTATATTATTTTTTCTTTAATTTATTATATTAATCATATTTATTACTATTTATTATGATTTAATGATATCATATATTACTTATATTTTTTTATTAACATATTTACATTTACTTAGCGACGGCTATACTACATTAACTTTAATATAATGCTATGTAACTATTTTTCTTAGAATATTCACTATACATGAAAATGTTAGTTTATATATTTATAATATTTAAATTATAATATATTATATTATTATATTATTTTGATTATTAACTATTGTATTTATTATTAATTTTTATTATAAATATTATTATATTATTAATACTTATATTTTATAATTTGAAATTCTTCAAGTTAATATCAATATATATGTATAAAATTGTATACAATAAATAGTTAATATCAATAATAAGGTATTCTATTTGTTATATGATAGGACTAATACTCATCTCGTTGTGTACAATAATTAATATAAAAATACTTAATTATATGTTAATTAGATTAATTCTCTCTCTCTGGTCATTATCTATCTTCATTATATCTACTTTCTTCATCTTGCTCATCTCTCATACTTTACTTTAACAATTCAGATTATGATATAATATCTGCTTAAATGGTAGCTATTACTTCTCAATGATTTATTTATTATTGTTTTCTCAATCTCTCTCTTCTTACTCTATGCATCTTTTTACTAGTATAAAATTATATTTATATATATTATATTGATATGTTATATTGTACTATCTATTTTCAAATCTATTAATAAAACTATTTGGGGTTCAAATATATGAGATAATACCTAATAATGGCTTATACCCTATAGTAACCCTTTTTACAGTAATGTAATGTACTAAACTATTATTATAAATTATTAGTATTCTTAGTATAGTGTAGTATACCTTAACATTAAAATATACAAATATATGTATATAGACTACACTTTCTGGTTTAAATAAATAAAAAACCTATCTGTAAGTAATACTCACACATACATATATCTCCTCACATAGAATATATATAGAAATATATTTTTATTCGATTGATAGCTTAGGCAGAATTTGGCATATGCAAGTTTGCTTGTCACAATAACTTGCTAACTAAGGATTATTTATAATAATATCGAGAGACGAAGATATAAAGATAAAATAACATATAAATCATATGTTTGATAATGTCATAATAGCCGAAGTCCTCCGACTTATACATTAACATGACCTCGATTTGATTAAATTTATGATGCATATTGTCTAAAATCACAGCGACATACCACGCATGTGGATACTACCAACACATACATTTATAATAAAATAAGATAATAAACATAAACATGTGTTTAAGTGAAAATATATAAATATAATAAAAATATAAAAAAAGATGATGTATATTATAAATTGATGAGGACTTTTAGACTTTATTTGTTTTATTGATAACATCGGTTTGATAATATGTATTAAAAATTTGAAACCTTTGTTTTCTGTAATAATGCTTATGACTTATGTAAATATATATAAAATATTAAAATAATATAATAATATATAATAATATTTATTATATAATAATATATCTTTTCTATTTATTTTATTAATATAATCTATTTAGATATTTTTATATTTTTCTTTTTACCTTTTTATTCTTTTGCGGGTGGGGTGAATAATGGTAAATGTTCAGACTTTTTTTTTTTTTTTAAAAAAAAAAAAAAAAAAAAAAAAAAAAAAAAAAAAAAAAAAAAAATATATAATATTAATAATATATATAATAATAATAATAATGTAAATTAAATAATTATATGATACTTTATTATATATATATATATTTTTAGTTTAAAAAAAAAAAAAGTTTCAAATGTTAAATTTTCTAATTTTTAAGTTTATTAAATATATTTTATTAGTCAATAATGAATATATTAAAATAAATAATTAATAGAATTAGTGATTAACAGATATAAGAACTCAATTTACATCTATTTTTAAAAATTTTTATATGTTAATTAATGCAGATATTGCAAAATAACTCAATAATTATTAACCGAATTAATATTGTTATTATTATAAAAATAAAAATAATAATGATGATGATATTGATGACGATGTTGATGATGATGATCATGTTGATGATGATAATTATATTGATAATGATAATGATAAAAATTACAATAAGTTATATTAATAATTATATATATTATCTATAAATAAATAATAATAACATTAAAATAATTTAATA